>JAPMOB010237198.1:0-38218 GCA_029875015.1 Lepomis gibbosus
TTAGGTGAGCAAAAGTAATGGAACAAATAATCTTAAAGTAAATAACATTTAATATTTGGTGGCATAACCCTTGCTTGCAAGTTACAATTAACTGTTTCCACAGGCTGAGTAGTAATCTACTAAACGTCACTGGTAAACTGATCTGAAGTGTAAGATCAGTGAAGTTCCTCCCTGTATTAAATAAGTAATAAGTACTAAAATTATCTGATCAGATTTGGGTAATTACAATGGGTTATGTGTTTACACATTCCAATATCAATCCTTTAAAAAAGTTCCTTTACTTTTACTGTATCAAAGTAAAATACTCGTATATATAGGCAACTGTTTGCTGACAAATTGGCCAATGAAATGAAAAGGTGATCCCACGTCAGTGCTGTGTTCACAACTTGTTTTTACTGCCCCCACATGGCCAAAGCAGAAAATTGCAGGTCAAATCTGACATTGCCTGATTTAAAAATGGGCAGACATTCAATTAAATGATATAATCATAATCAATACAGTAATGGTAGAGTTAATGCGTTGCTGAGAAAAAAATCTTTATTTTTCTAGTGGAAATTCTCTACAATCAAATCCTGAGGAGAAAGACTACTAACATGTACAGTATCTGAGTGTTATCATGTCTAAGTAAATGTCTGTTTCTGAGTTTCTCTTTTATGTGCCTACATTCAGCCTCCATCCTGGGTATATACTGTAGCTCAGGATACATTTCTGTATACATAGTCAATATTCAACACACTTTTAGAAATCTATAAAATATATCTGCTGTAAGTTAATTTAAGAAACTCTCTGACCTTTTAAATCTGAAACAAAATTTAACTAACAAAACTTGTTTTTTTAACAGCACTTTTGGAATAGTAGAATAAATGGTTTAATTCACTGTTGATTTGAATTTAAACCACAAAATTGCTTTTGGGACCACATCATTTACTTGAATGGTGAAGTCACTATTGAAGCCTAGATCAATTTATGACAGATGTTTGTGGTAACAGATACTTTTGTAAACATAATACATTTTTTTTGTACTCCCATTTGTCTTTAAAAGCAGTATTTCATTTCCCACAAAAACAGTAATCTTCTACAAATTTGGTTTGGGGGGTGAGGAAGAAACTGGTAAAAAATAATTCCCTTTTGATGCTTGCCTAGAAGCATCTATGGACTGTGGTGACATTTGACTTTCATAAGGTTATTAACTAATAGAAGCATGTGGATTCTGAAGCCTTAGGCATATATATTCTGTTTATTTTTGGAAGTCCTCCCCTTTGGAGTCCCAGCCTTGCACCAGCTTATAGGGGGTTTCTCTCAAATCTCTTTGTCAATGTGTCACAAAAGATGATTTTGACTTTGGAAACAGATTTGTTATGAGGTATGAATAGGTATTATAAGTGTATGTTGTCTTTCTCTCTTCACGCTTGAAGGATTTGTCTCACACTTATCCACTCATCCTGAGGTGGGTAAGAGTGTTTAGAGAGGAGTGAGTGTCATCCGCAGCTGTCAGTCAGTCTGAGCAAGTCCCCCTGATGCAATCAGGCATATGCGAATGACACTTGTGATGTGATGTTCACTGACAGACAGGCTTGAAATATGTGTGACCAGAGGATATAATCCCTGAAAATAAATATGACCAAATGACAGCGGGTCATTTAAGACTTTGACGCTATACATTTGACACATTCTAAATTATGATTTTATGCTAATGACAGAGACAAATGCTGGGAAGTTATTGTTTCCCTGATTCCCCTCCCTCTTCCTGACCCAGTCACTCTCTGCAAACACACACATGCACAAGAGAGAGAAACAAAGAGAGAGAGAGTGAATGAGAGGTCTTTACAAAGTGACCATTCTGGATACTTTCCAAGGGTTTTGTCAGTTACCATGGAGATTTGGAAAATAGCCCCTGCAGTTTAATTCCTCTGTTGTTACTATGGTTGAAAGGTATCCAGTGGAAGCTCCATTCCCCGAAAGGAACGCCCGTCCGAACACTGCTCATTTTGCTGACCAATGACAAAAAGGTCACAGCAGATGAAAAAGAAAAGGAGATCCACTTGATTTCCAGCATTAGAAGTAGATCCTTAAATAAAACTACCAAACAATAGAAAGTTCTGTAATTGAAGCCCTTCTTAAGTTAAAGTATTACGAGCAAAATGTAGCCTATAAGTAAAAAAAAACTTGTTCTGTGACTGACATTTTAGGCCTATACCTGGTCGAGGCAGAGCTAGTTTTTAATGCAAAATCTTGATATGTACCTGGTACTGTAACTCCAGCTGTCAGATAAATGTAGTGGAATAAAAAGTACAATATTTCCTTCTGGAACGTGGTAAAGAAAGAGCAGCAGAAAGTGGAAATACCCTTGCAAACTACAAACTGCAAGGGTAATTGTACTGAAGTTACTTTCAACCACTGATAATAACCTGACCGTCACACACACAGACTTGACAAAAGCTTTTTTGGAGGTCCCCCTGGTGTGGATTTACAGCCTTTTTCTTTGTTTCTCACATTCAAAGACTTCAGTCCGATCTCCATGCACTCACTGGGGCTCAACAAACACATTGTGCTGCAGCACTCCCTCCACTAAATCTGCCATGTCATGACAAAGAGGCTAACCAATTTTTCAGACCAAAAGCTATTTATAAAAAATAAAAGTGCAAGGGTAAAAACTAACTTGCAAACTACACACTATGAATACTAATTTCTGCAACTTTATGAATAAAACAAATCTAAATCTAATAAACCGTTCTGTAAGAGTTCATCTCTGTGAACAGGGCAGCCCCTCAATCTGTCTGGGTTTCAGACCTGTTAAATGTTAATGTTGTGGACGATTGCTATGGCTACTGGGCATGCTGGTCTGTGATTCACCGTCATGGGAGATGCAACAAAGGATGCCTTTTTGCTGCCCAGCGCCTCCGGTTTTGAAGAGATGACACCCAAAAACAAGCTTTACTTTATCTGTGGCATTGTCCCATTACAAGCTGCCTGACTGACTGATGCTGAGTCTTATTTGAGTCTTCTCATCCAGCTGTACAATCTTTTAATGAGCTTCCCTGTAGTGCTGTTGCTTTGGAGAGAAACAGGAACCTCAGCAACAAAAGTAAAATACACAAATAAATTCCAAACATTGCCAAGAATGGGAGCTATTTGGCCCAAAGTGTGGCACAGGCAAACCCCGGGCTACAAACAATAATTACGGCCTACTGTCTGCATTCTGTTGCTGCAGTTAGGTGACAGATCAGCAATACACAATCCCTGCTCTGTCTGTGACAATCCCGGCCTCCTGTGTCTGTCTCTGTGGCCAACACTGGCAGAGCTGGCTCATAATGGGCCTGGGAGCAGGAATTTTTACAGCCCCCCTGCCTCCCAGGGAGTGTTGATCATGTGGATTTCCATTGCTGTTTTTTGCAATGGGGTTCCACTGTTTACTCATACTGGGGCTCCTGCATGGGCCCTCTAACACCACTGACTGCATTTGTACAAAAATAATATTTTGCTTCAAGGATTGTTCTTGAGTTTGTCTGGGCCACTTTATTTCTCATTGCGCATGCTAGTAAAGAAATAGCACTTCAACTCAAATACTGTGCTGAAGTACTTTTCTGTGCTTATGTATTTACATTTAATGCTCACGGGCCACTTTATTAGGTACACCTGTTCAATTGCATGTGGACACAAAGCTACTCAGCCAATGACATGGCAGCAACTCAGTGCAGTTAGGCATGTAGACGTGGTCAAGACAACTTGCTGAATTTCAAACTGAGCATCAGAACGATGAAGAAAGGGGATTTAAGTGACTTGGTTGTTGGTGCCAGACAGGCTGGAGTATTTCAGAAACTGCTGATCTACTGGGATTTTCACGCACAACCATCTCTAGGGTTTACAGAGAATGGTCCGAAAAAGAGAAAATATCCAGTGAGTGGCAGTTGAGTGGATGAAAATGCCTTATTGGTGTCAGAGGAGAATGGGAAGACTGGGTTGAGTTGACAGAAAGGCAATAGTAACTCAAATAACCACTCATTACAACCAAAGTATGCAGAATTCCATCTCTGAACGCACAACATGTCGAACCTTGACGCAGATAAGCTACAGACCACACCGGGGGCCCACTCCTGTCAGCTAAGAACAGGAAAACGAGACTACAATTGCACAGGCTCACCAAAACTGAACAATAGAAGATTGGAAAAATGTAGCCTGGTCTGATGAGTCTCGATTTCAGTTTTGACATTCAGACATCTCAAACTGGTTTCTTGAACATGACAATGAGTTCACTGTACTCCAGTGGCCTCCACAGTCAACAGATCTCAATCCAATAGAGCACCTTTGGGATCTGGTCGAATGGGAGATTCGAATCATGGATGTGCAGCCGACAAATCTGAAGCAACTGTGTGATGAACCTTGTTGAAAGTATGCCACAAAGAATTAAGATAATCCTGAAGACAAAATGGGATCCAACCCAGTACTAGCAAGGTGTAAGTGTATATTTCACTACAAATATTTGAGTTGACTAGTTACTTTCCAGATTAAGATTCTACATACAGAATATACTTATAAATTATAATCCATGATTAAGTTTACCTCCACCTCATCCAACTACTGATGTTAAATGCTACTTACACAAAAGCATCAATATTAATACAATATAATACAAGATACTTTTTTTTTTTACTTTTCATATTTTAAGAACATTTTGTTCCTTATGCTTATGTACTTTGACTAAAATAACCTTTTTAATGTAGTAATCGACTGTTTAAAAGAGTGTGTTTTGAGTAACCCATCTAAATATTTCATCCACCACTGGTTTTCCATCTATCATCCATCATCTGAGTACTAAAATGTGCTACGACTACTAATAATAGAACAATTAATGAAAAATTTTGAATGTAAGACTTTTTACTTCAATAGAGTTTTTATGGTATTGATACTTTTACTTAAGAGTATTCAACCAATTTAGCATTGTACTCCGATAAAATTGTGGAACTCAATGGGACTCAACAATTGACAAGTTTTTTAAAAAAAAAGATCACTATCAATGAAGTAGAGCCAACATTACCCACGATGCAACTTGAGCACCATTCAAGGCAAGGCAACTTTATCTACATAACACAGCAGAGGGTAAATTCAAAGTAATAAATTCACTGACAAAGCAGAAGGATATGGTGTCACCTTGTGTAATGTTTACAACACAGATTATTGACATCAGGTCTGGCAATATGAGTAATTTAGTGCTGCTAAACCAAGTCACGCATGCAAAATGAAATTATGTTGGTGGGATGTTTAAGTTTGAATTAGATCCAAATCATAATCCTAGTGATTTTTTGGCAGATAAACCTAGTAACCCCAAACCCTTAGAAAAATAAATAAAGAAAAAGGAACTATGAACCTTTTCATCTGAACAGCTCTCAGAAAGGAACTTCAAGATCTGGCTCCCTTTGCTCAAGTACCATACTTAGGCACAATATTAATATAATATAACAACCAATAAATAAGCATCAGTTATATGATAACATAACACAGACAAGTCCCATTCTGCACAATGAATACTTTAATTGTAATATGTTGAATACTTTTAGATTTCAATACTTGAAGGCCTTGGTAAAATAGTAAATTTTAAAGGCAGGACATTGTTAGTGTGGCATTGCTACTTTTATCTGAGTAGGTGATCTGAATATTTCTGCATTAAGCAGAAGAAAATATAGATATGTAGGTTATGAAAAAAATGATCTTTTGTTGATATTGCAAATACAGTAAACAAACTAAATTTCTTAGAACATACTAGGACAAGGACAATAAGGATAAAACTAAAACACTTAAAGTGTTTTCCATTTTCCTCAGACAAAGCTAAACTATGATGCTTCATAAAGATCAGGCCAGCTCCCTGGTTTATCCCTGCAAAGTCATATCTCAGGGGCAACATGTCAACCTCAAATCACTGCATCCAAACCCTCATGGCAATGCAACCACCCAAACTCTCTGTGAAAGAATTATTTGTGCATTCCAGGCTGAAATCCAGTCAATAAACATTGCTAGCTCCCTTACTGACTTCTTCTTTGCATGTTTTTCTAAAGAGCACAGTACAACCAGTAGCACCAGTGCAGTCTGGCTGAGGTGTAGAGTGTCACTGGCTCAGCTCTGCTGCCCTTCACAATCACTGAATCGCAGCTAATCAGCAGCACTGCAGCACCCATGGCTCAGTATGCAGAGAAGGGAGATGGAAAGACAGACAGACAGACAGACAGGGAGGGAGGGAAAGACCTTCTCTGACATATCTGATATATGTTTATTGTCTGCTGCAGTTCCATCTGAGGAAAGGGTGACTAGAAACAAACTGCAAACATACTCTCCAAGGCTGCGGCAAATGGACCAGTATTGGATGACTTTGATTTGTACCCCACCCGAACCTCTCTGTTTTCTCTCTCTGAGTGTGTGACCACCAAAGACTTATGCATGTGGCAGAGTAGCGGGCAGCCTGGATGTGTTTGCATGTCGTATCTCGCATGATATTCTCTGAAACCTGAACAACTGTGAAGCTGCTCACTTCTGTAGCTACTTCTCATTCTCACTTAAGCATTCAACATACTGTAAAATATACTTCAGTACACTAAACTATAAGCATGGATGGCCGACATTACACAGTGCTTCAGAAGACTGAAAAACTTGAAAAAATGATAAACCATGCAAACCCATGATCAACACCTATAATCTTCTGTGTCCTGATGAAAACTATAGTCTTATAAATCAAACCCACAAGTGTTCAAGGGTTTTCTAGTTAGTGGCTAGATCTGGCAAACATCCCAAAAGAAATTGTGTAAAGAACTACCAGTAGCCCAATCTGCATGATCTCCTGATACTCACGTGCGGTTAAAGGCTTCTTTCAGGAAACCAGTGTAATTACCCAAAGGTCAGCTCCTGCACAGTGAGTTTTATGGTAAACATCAGGATCTTTGATGTGGCACAACATGCCAGACCTCACTTATCTTTATTTTATGGTGCGTAAAACAGTTTGGCCTAGTTTGATCCAGGATCTATTATGGACCCGAAAGACAACGTTTATGTGGTTCTGTTCTCTGATTGGATGGTCAAGGTGTCACTCAAGTCACCGTTGTCTCATTTGCGTAAGGAGGAGACTATAAATAAGTAATGGATTAGGAGACGCCTTCCCAGGCACACTCCGCTGATGCAGTCGGGACAAGAGCGACACTGAGCTATTGTTTGAAAAAGGTACAAGCGAGATGTCTTACAGATCAGCTCCACATTCTTCTTACAAGAAAATGTTTGGCGGGGAGAGAGCCACATCCAGGACCAGCTACTCCAGCCGCCAGTTCTCCAGCCCGGTGCGCTCCTCCCGGGTATCCTTCGGTCTCTCCTCCGCGTCCACCATGTACGCAGCGAAGACCCAAAGGCTCCGGAGCAGCGCAGCCATGCCCCGGCTGGCCTCCGAGAACTTGGACTTCTCCCTGTCCGACGCCATAAACAGCGAGTTTATGACAAACCGCACCAACGAGAAAGCGCAGATGCAGTCGCTCAACGACCGCTTCGCCAACTACATCGACAAGGTCCGCTTCCTGGAGCAGCAGAACAAGATCCTGCTGGCAGAGCTGGAGCAGCTGCGGGGTAAAGGCACATCCCGGGTCGGAGATCTGTACGAGGACGAGATGCGGGAGCTGAGGCGCCAGGTGGACCAGCTCACCAACGAGAAGGCCCGGGTGGAAGTTCACCGGGATAACCTGGCAGACGACATCGACCGGCTCAGAGAGAAGTAAGAGGCGTGGGGCGGGTCAGTTCTGCACAAAGAAACTCCATGCAGATTTTGTTATGTCGTGTAGGCCCAATAATCAGACCAGGTATTATCACTAAAAACACCTTTATCATCTATAAACTTGTTATATATACTTAAATACAGCCTAGACATTACTCTTGTCTGGGTGCCAGGTACTGCGCAAAATCCTGGACTTCATGTGCTGCTGCGACATTGTGTAGTTTATCGTTCACGGTAATGTCAAGAAGTAGAAAATAAATAGAAAGTAGAAAAGAAAAGGCAAACAGAGCTGGGGAGACGGAGACCAAGGGGTCGTGGCAGCTGCTAAGGTTGAAAAGTTCCACTGGCTGTTCAAATAAAATGCCTGCTTTCTGTGTGTCTTTGCAGGTTGCAGGATGAGATATCCCAGAGGGAGGAAGCTGAGGGCAACATGCAGAGCTTCAGACAGGTACAATATGATCTACGTTATGAAATAGAGCGTTTTCATACGTGTTGACGTCAAGTAAATCTGTGCATCTGCTGCATATATATATATTTTGTAAAATATAGGAATTTTGCAAAGAGAGTGATGATAGGGAATATTCCTTAGATTTCAACAGCGGAAGATGCTGATGGTTCCTGAGCCCTCCGCTGCCCCAAATCTCCCAGCTATTCCTGGTTAAGGGTTTAAAACCTCCAATTGATGACATCACAGAGATTAGATAAAACTTTAAAATTATCTCTGAGTCTCACTTCTAACAGTTATGAGGTGTGACTGTCCGTTTTCCTCTCCTAGTGGATCTTGGTCTAATTTTTGCTCATGAGCTGCAGAGACAGGAATGCACTCTCCTGATGGCACAACAGCAGATTCTAGATTCAATGATTCAAAATAGCTGTGGAGCAGAACTGACCCTGGCCTGGTACAAAAGGGCAAGTTTTGGCTGTTGAGGTCAATCAGGCCTGCAGCAAGAGGAGATCTTTTTTAACTCTGACTGGTCACACTGAATGAGACTGGACACAAACACAACAACAGTGTGGACCCAATGCGGTTATCAGAGCGAGAAGACAAGCCACCACGTGACCCCGGCTGTCTCGTTCTGCGAGGGCAGCAGCACATGAAAATCTCCCTCTTTTATGGGCTTGTCAGAGATGGTTCCCTATCACAGGGTTTTATGGTGAATAATGAAGTGATGATGAGTCGTCCAAATAGTTTCAAATAGACAAAAGAAAAAAAGACAAAAAATTAGGTATATTTCCAAGAGACATACATTCATTCACGTATATGAGTAAGCACAAATTATCCAGTGATATGCTTATGGCTTGCAGTTATCAACATAGCAGGAAGGAAGTCCCTGTGCCTTGTCATGGTGGCACTCAGACAACAATGCAGTGCCGGCTCTTGCTCAGTCAGGCAGACAGTCACTCTTCCAGCCTCTGGGCTGTTTGGGAAACCCTGCTGAATAGCACACTTTGTTTGTGGCATTAGAGCAGGGGCAAAGCTGCTTCATTTGCTGATACCTCAATTACCAGCCTGCCAACGCCCTGACAAAGCACAGCGGTGTGGTGCCACAGTGAGTATGTATGTAAGACAGATAGAATGGAATTAAATATAATATAGTAGGGTGTTTTGAATACTATAAAATGTTTTACATTATAGTGTTTTTGATCATAAGGGACAATTTGCTTTTTTTAGTTCAGTAAAGTTATAAAATGTAAGATGCAATAATTCCTGTATGTTAAACCACACACTTACAGACTTCCAACTACATTTCTTCCAAAAGAACCAGAAGAGATTTTCACTTTAAGAATGCAGTTAGGTAATAACAAATGGGATTAAGGGCCTCTTGAATACAGTGCCTCTTTTTATTAAATCAAATTCCTTTATATTGGGATGGAAGCCATTTCACTGAATTTTTTTGAACCTTTTTCCGAGAAGAAAGGACAGAAAGGTATGCAACTGTAGTTTGATTTGCTTGTTTTCTTGTACAGTAAGTGTCCTCAGGCTCAATTTTCCAAACCTAATCCTGACGATCGGCAGTAGTGGTAGGAAATATCCACGGCCTTTGCTAAGTACTCCATAAAAGTTAATGAAAGTATCAAAATTAAACATAGGATGAAACACTAATTTCAGAGTTACTTAATATTGTATTTTGTCAATATGTAGCCAATTTTATAATACTAAGTAACATTCAAGTACCTCTAAACTGTACCTCAGTGCAGTTCCTGTGTAAATGTACTTTTGTTATTTTCCAGTACTGCCAAACTGCCTGTGATGTAGAATCATGTAGAGTCAGAAAACTTTATTGTCATTGCACCAATAGTACAATGAGATTTGCTGTCCAACTCCTAAACTCCAAAAGAAACACTTTACATACATGCACACACACTCATTCACACTAGGTGATGATGACTATGATTTAAAAAAAAAAGAAGAGTAGTCAAGGACTGTGGCCTGAAAGTTGCTGCAGTGTAAACACATGGGAAATCACAAGAAAACAGCTAATCTGCAGTGACATTTGTGACGTGTCTATGGCAGATCTTAATTAGATGCATGTGTTTGTGACCTTGCCTCACTACACAATGGGCCATTCTGTATATGTGGGTGTCGTGAGAGTGTGTTCATATGCATATAAAAGAGCATTTTCTTTGGATGTCAGCAAACACATGATACATAATTGATGTCACCTTGACAAGTTACCTTATTAAGAGCTAGTGTCACCACACAGGATGTGGACAATGCTGCCCTTGCTAGACTGGACCTGGAAAGAAAGGTCGAGTCACTTCAGGATGAAATCAACTTCCTCAAGAAACTGCATGATGAGGTAACCTTCCTCCTTTTGTTTCTATAGCAACTAGGGCTGTACAATTTTGGAAAATAATCTAATTGCAAGTTTTTTTAACCAATATTGTGATTATGATTTAATGTGTGATAAATTTTTAAGCTCTTGACCGTACTGTATTATTCAAAACGGACAAGCAATAGCCTATATCAGTGTATAGTATGACCAGCACAATATTAGACAGATTAAACATAGACTGTTCTTTCTTGTGGGTCAGGCCTGTGTTATGATGAATTAGGTAGAATTATTATTATGAGCAATGGTGGAGAAGATATCAAATTATAATAATATGAGAAACAGAATTTGAGTAAGTCATGCCATTAAATTGTATGGTATAATATCAGGTCGGCCTACCTTTTCACCCCAGGGCATTATACAGTAAGAGCTCAACACAAAACTCAAAGTTCAACCACCAATTAATGAGTCCTTAATCTCAGCTCAAATGTCCTAGGAGTCCATCTTTCTGTATCTCCGTAAGCAAACTAAAAATACTCAGTTTGAGGTTCAATTCAAAAGTTGGCCAACGAAAATAGAACAGAATGACGCCTCTCGTGTTTAATAGACAAGCTGAGTAATCCCCCGCAGCTTCTGATGCTGGTGAGCGGCGCACCGGCTGTAACCAGGCTGTAACTCGGGACAGACTGGGCCTCTTTCGTACTTTCACAATTTCACAGATATTTCTTGAGCGGACTGGTGGCTGTGTGTGTGACGCCGGCCGCCACAATAGGCTTACCTTACTACGCGCGTCTTTGTGCATTTTTTGCGTCTGTCAAAGCCGGGATTGCCCGACGATTTCACCTGCCACCACCACCAAGTTACCCGCGGTGGCGGGTGCTACTGTCATTCCGTGTGACACTAAAGTTTGTGCAGACGAAGCATTAACTTCGTCAGGCTGCTTTACTCTTGGGTGTCATGTGATGAGTGTAATCGCAGCCTTTGGGATTAGAAAATTTCGCTTTATTACATTGCGATAATATCGCAAATGCAATTAATCGTTCAGCCCTAATAGCAACCTAATAAATACTGGGCCAAATAATTTGAGGCATTTGCTAATCCGCCTATGGTACCAAATTCGTAGCATTCAATGCATTAGAGCAATTTTAATGCAGCCAGGAAAGTCATAGAAAGTATACACAAGCACATTAAAATAAATTGTCTATGAATCATAATACTGTCCTCAGCGAATGTCATTGGAGTATGAAATAAAGTGCTTGTACATGCCAGTTCTATTCATTCGATTGCAGGAAATGCTGGAACTGCAGAACCAGATGCAGCAGCAGCAGCATGTGCAGGTGGACATGGAAATGGCTAAACCTGACCTGACAGCTGCTTTGAGGGACGTCCGTCTGCAGTATGAGAACCTGGCCTCCAAAAACATTCAAGAGTCTGAGGAATGGTACAAATCCAAGGTGAGGATTTTTGTAACATTTTCAAAAGCAACTTAAAAAATGGATGACAGCTTCAATATAATATCAAATTCAACAACATTTCATCCCATAACATTTAAATGATCAAATGATCAATATTTTTATCTTAACAACTGATCACATGACCACTTGTGTGTGAAACTGATTACTCATAGTGATGTACACACAGGAAACTGTTAACTGACTCTGCAGTTCCCCTCAGTTCTGAGCTATTTGTTTTGGTTTTCTAGCCAGCAACTTTACAGTTTTTGTTCAGTTTTATAAATCTTGTCAGTGAAGTTTGAGCAAAGAATGTCTTAACAACCCACACTACAGTACCTGCCCAAAACTATATGGCTGACCAAGTTAGCAACTGAGGACAAGCTACAAGCAACTTATTAAGGAACATTTAGCACTTAAGAAGACATAAACATTTCCTGCAGGAGTTGGTAGAGACCAGACAAAGAGCTTGGAGAGGTAATTTTGGAATTCATCAGCCAGAATCATAAGTCTGAATGAATGAATAATGTTGTAGCTCCTTATCCGCTGGATTTTGTAAATAGGTTTCCCAACAAGTTCACCATATCAACTTAAAAAGTGATAATAGGTGCTTTTGACTTCATGCTGGACTTTATATACAGCATGCACTTAATGTGTCAGGGTTGTGTTCACTTCCTCCAAGTGTCCCCCCCAAAAAACTCAGCTATAGGTTTCAATGAAATGCAAGCATCATTTTTTTTCTTAAAAAGGCATCATCTGCTAAAATACAGAAAAGCAATGCAGGAAAGTAGAGCATTTTTTTCTTTATGACATTCTGATGATTGGGTTATAGTGAACACAGTCCGTAAAACTGCTTCAATCACCAAACTGCAGTGTCACACATGCAAGTGTCCTAAATGGCCACATCTTTCATAATTTACCTGCCTCAAGCTATCTGCCATACTCATTCTCCCTCAACCTCTGACTAATCATTTATTGAACAGTTGATCTCTCAATTCTTCATCTCTCTCTCTCTGTATATGTCACTGTTGCCAGTTTGCTGACCTCACCGAAGCTGCAGCCAGGAATAATGATGCTTTGAGAGTGGCCAAGCAAGAGGCCAATGACTATAGACGCCAAGTTCAGGCACTGACTTGTGAGGTGGATGCCCTTAAAGGAACTGTGAGTATGCAACTTCAGGCTTACACAGAAGTGTAAGGTAATGATGCCAAAACCCCTGTGTCATCAATCCATATATAGCTGGAATCAAGAACACAAAAAGTTCAGAAAATACACTGCATGCGTTTGAACAAAAACATACTCAAAAAGATTTTTTCACTGCCTTACTGTTGCTGCCACCCCAGAATGAGTCCATGGAGCGCCAGATGAGGGAGATGGAGGAGAACTTCTCCATGGAGTCAGGTGGTTACCAGGACACCATCGGCCGTCTGGAGGAGGACATTCACAACATGAAGGATGAGATGGCCCGTCACCTCAGGGAGTACCAGGACCTCCTAAATGTCAAGATGGCCCTGGACATCGAGATTGCCACCTACAGGAAGCTGTTGGAAGGAGAGGAGAGCAGGTGTTTGATCATAACCTCGCATCTTTAAAAAAGACAGCACAATGTCAAGCTGACAGATATGGACTTGAACATATTCATGCCATGCAACAACATGTATTGATTGGTGGACTGTACTTTCTCCATTTTCAGAATTTCCACACCTCTGCCAAAGTTCTCGTCTCTAAACCTGAGAGGTAGGTATTGTATTTAGTATTGGTTATTAAATTGTGCAGTTAATCCAACACACATTTTTATTTATTTCAGAAACAATGATTGATTCCAGACCTCACGTTGAAAGCACAACAACCAAGAAGGTTCTCATCAAGACCATTGAGACCCGGGATGGTCAGGTAGAATCCATTCCAAGTGATTTTAAATCAAATTAACTTTTTGATGGTCATTTGAACTCACACACACACCTCATCACCTTTTCTCTGCCCTCTTATGTCCTTGTTCAGGTGATCAATGAGTCAACCCAGAACCACGATGACATGGAGTAGTAATGTCTTTGTCAAACAATCAACTAAAGCAATACGAAGAAACACACTTCACTGGGGCTACAAGCAAGCAAACGAACCAACAACACACAAAAAGCAAACCGCTTCTAAAAGTGCCTTTATATGTGATGAACCAGTAAGCCTGTTAGTTGACACAGACTGTATTTTGCTTCCTCCTCTGCTGAAAGTATTATCCTTTGTCACATTTTGTTTAGACACAATAATGAAATCAGCACAAAATAGAAATCCTTATTGAGGTCTACAAAATATTTCTTTGTAACCAAAGTAGTATTTTTGATCAGAACAGCATGCACACTCCAGGAAACCTGTATGCTAAAGATGTCACAATTGCCTGTATGCAGCAATAAACCATTAAGACCGTATCTCTGTACTGTGCACGAAGTGTAATACTTTGCAACACATTACGGTAATGAGGTAGCATTAGGTAAAACATTTCTTCATTTGAAAAATGGGGAAATTGTTTTAATTTAAAGTAATGCCACGTTCACAAGTAATATAATTGTGCAGTCATTCTTTAAATCTTACATTCTCATTCTCAGTGAGGTAAAAACATTGAACGCATCTGCTGTTTGAAGAAGCAAAACTAATTTGGAGACAGATGTATTTTTTTATGTTTTTGAAGGCAGACAGAAAACACTAAAAAACTGAATTAATATACATTTTGTCATTGTAAATGATTGACTTGAGGCAGGGTTAAAATAATTAAAGATTGTCCTCACTGACAGTCGGATAAGTTGCCCTGCATTAAGTCAGGCATGAAATATTGATAGGATACTTAGAATCCATGTAGGGAAATTATTTTTCAATCACTGCTTTCTAAAGGGAGCTCAACCTAAAGGTGGTAGGGATTCAGAACATACCTGCAATTCCAGCTGGACAACATTTAAAGAAGATGATCACGCAACATGATTGACTTTGAGGTAAGATCATTTGTCAACAATTTATAAGTAAATATAAGTTGTAATGAGCTGGACAAATTGAAGTGTCATCACTACAAAATGATCTGTCACAAGTGAGACTATCAAAATGTATAAAGAATAAGTTTGCATAATTAGATTTAATGTGCTGTGAAAGAATGTAACAAAGTACATTTAATCAAGTGCTGTACTTGAACAAAGTTTTGAGATACTTTTCCATATTATGCTACTTGATACCTTTACTCTTCTAAAAATATTCTCCTTTTTACTCCTCTAGATTTACTTGACTTGCTATAGTATTTAGTTTAAGAATTTACATGTAAAACATGATTGGTTCATGCATTGTGATAATTTAACTACCCAACAGTGTGAAGTTGTTAAATTAGCTCCACATCAACCAGCAGTGGCTCTTAGAAATGTTTCATAGGCAATTCATTTTACTTAAGTGTATTTTGCAAAGCCTACTTTTATTTAAAAAGATTTTAAATGCAGGACTCTATAATTAAGTTGTTTTACATCATTGTATTGGTACACTTACTGAAGTAAAGGATCCCCTTTCACCACTGAAAAGATAAGCTTAACAAAATTGCATTTAGGCATTTCAATCATTTAAGCTACAGGTCCCACTGAGATTTAATGTAGTAGTATGGAAAATACAAGATGGTTTTATCATAATCCGGCTACAAAAGATCCCATCCCATGGGTTGTTGATAAAAGGGGACAGTTCTGACTGAAAACTTATTAACAAATAATCTAGCTCTGAATCCACTGCAAACCTGCTGTATTTGACTGCCATCTGTTGGTGATTACCTCAATTAAACTACTTCCAGTGGTAGATTATGTACAAGAAGCCAGACCTATAGGCCTACCTACAGGCAGAAACTTTTTAAAATCACCTTTTTAATTGAATAGTTCATACGAACCAGGTGACCAATCTCGCGATAGTTTACCTAGTTAGTTAAAACGCAATTTTAACAAAGGCAAATATCCTTGTAGACTGTTGTTTATAAATTAATAATATTACGCCTATTTAAGTCAGTGCAGTTGGACTTAATGCTAATCCGGGATGCTTGCCAGTTAATTAATGTCGCTTGTTTTCATCGGCCACCCTCGAGAAATCAGTGTGAGCAACTTTCTCCCTGTGACGTGTCCGTAGGAGGAAACGCTAGTCGAGGGAGATGCCGACATGATCCAGTTCAACTCTGTTTACCGGTTCTTTAATCATTTTTGGTATCTTGCTGTCAGTTAACTTCGCTAAAAAGATCACGTTTTGTGAATGACAGAGGTTGGTGTGTTTCCCCCCGCGCTTTATTTGTTAGATTTGGCGAGTAAAACTACAATGGGGTCAAGTTTCAACAGGTTTTGAGTGAAATGAGAGTCAGAGAAACCGATTCCGACTGAAGCTATTAACCGTTTTTGGTGATGGGCTCGGTGACTTCTGCTCTAACAAGGACGAGAAACGCTTTAGTAAAAGTCGGTTCAGAGCCGGAGAACCATGACCCGGAGAGAAGCCGGTCCGCTCCCGAATCGGACCGGTCCAGGAAGAGGAACGCGCGGTTCAACGTCTCGAGCCAACCCGGACGGCAGAGTTCCCGCCAGTCGCTGTCCGAGGTACTGAGCAGACAAGACTCCGACGGAGGCAAACACACTTCGAAGAAAAAGTCCTCTGAAGGTCAACAGAGCGGTGAGTTATTGAGCATGTAAAGTTTAGAGGAGAATAAAGGTCTTCCTACTTTTTAGGTTTGTCACATAAGTTAACCACCTGTTGGTGTAATAGAAATAAAATAAAAACTCAGTCCAAAGCATAGGCCTACTAATAAACAGTGGTGGAAAGTAGCCAAACACACAAATTTAGGCTGCCCTAGCACTTTATGCCACTTTATAGGCTAAAGTTACTTCACAACATTTCATTTCATAGCTACTATATTTTTGTTCACTATAGTTAGGCTACTACTTTTACTACTATTGTACATGGGCCTATGAAACAAAACAAATCATCAGTTTATCAAAGAAAAAGGTGCATTGTTATAGAAACTACCTGTATAGAAACTAACAGTAGCCTATAGGTCTATGGAGTAGGCTAACCTAGTTAAAATCTCCACCTCTAGCAACTGCAACATAAAAAAGTATGGTAGGCTACCACTTACATGAATAACCTAATTTCAAGAAGCCTACATTCATTGCTAATATTTATATATAATAGGCCTGTACTTTTACTTTGATTGCAAGACTGTTGACATAAGCTAGTAGTTAGTTAGTAGTCAATGGCACTAAAAGTAGGCTATCATGGTGATACATGGCCACTGTGTCAGTTTAGCAAATTCATTAAGAACGTTTTCAATTCCCATCTCATGAAACTGACATGTCTCAGTTTTTGGAAGCATCATGGCATCAAATGCAGCCGTTGTGTACTTTATACTGCACATCCCTGTGGTTCAGTTTATGGATTTTTCTGTAGATGAGAGCAACTGGTCACTTCAGAGGAAGCTGTGAATATGCTACTGGAAAAAAAGGTATTCAATGAATGAATGCTGAGCTCTTTGAAGACCAGCCTCAATGCAACATATCTCCACTACCAAAGCATCTCTTTGATGTTTGAGGTGTCCCCTAGACTGAAATAAACCAAATTACAGTCCTATTAATTTGCACAAATTCACATGTGAAATTGCAATTTTGCAGAGAAATGTTGTTTTTATTGGAAATACACAGTGCAATATTTTAATGAATAAGAATCGAGTGAATACACACCAGAAATAAGGAGCAGGCCATGGTGAATGGCCACACACTAAGCTTCACTTTCACCACCAATGGTCGACTACACTTGGTCTTTTTCAAGGCAAGTGAAGATGGATTAACACATGAAACTGACAGTTTGCAGAGCTGTGATTTGTATTTCATGGGATATACATGGAACACATTTTTCTGGCAGTTGACAGTTAATATATAAATATGTACAGTCCAATTCAAATCTGTGGTGCAACTCATCAAAACATTCCCTTTAACTGTTGTTAAACTGTTAATGCGACCTTTCTATACCTATGTTGTTGCTTTGTTTACAGTTTTGTTCTCTGTATTACTCAGTGTTTCCTTCGATCCATCCTGTTTATCTTCAGCTCTCTTCCCTGCTGTCACCTCTTCTTCCAACTCCCTGCATAACTGTCCCAGAGGAAATTGCCTCTCCCTGGCTGACTCCTAAAGTACCATCTGTACTGCGTTTCCATGACTGTATGACAGTGTAGACTCACGTTGAGTTTCCTTGCCAGTCCCCGATGATATTGAGGAGTCTCCTCCCTGACTCTCTGCTAACTCACCTTCTACCTCCAGAGGAACAAAATGCAGACAGCTGCCTTCTGATCAGCTTATCTGGTAATGTCCCTTCAGTGTCAGACAGTCCCAGTGGTTTAGAGATCTCAACTACGGCTTAGTTTTAAAGTTAAGAGACTACAGAGAACAGTTTGACATCAGCTCGAACAACTTTAGACCCTGACTCTTTCTGAGCTGCCATGCCACACCCCCCTCCATCAGCCACCCAGAATACATGGTCAGTGTCGCTGAAGCTTCATTGGAAATTTGTTACAGGCAATCATACAGTCAGGTGTCTATAATAATAGGGATTTTGATGAGCTGCAATTACCCTGCTATTGATTGAATTAGGCCATGTTCAGAGAGTTTGGTGTTTGGTGAGAGTTGGTGTACAAGGAGTTGCTCTCATAGCACATTAGTAATACTGAATGATATTGTAATAGCATATTTGGATGAAAACAGTGAAAGTAAAGAGACTGTAGTGTCACACCTGTGAGGGTAATGACTGTACCAGATCTGCAGTCTTGTAGTAAGAAATGAATTAGACTTATGTATTTCAATTTCCTTATTCATGCTTAAATTAATAATTCATTTAGTGCATTTATAACCAGTAAATAAACATTTTAAGACACTACAATATAGTTTTAAGCACATATAACAACATTTTTAGTTTTTATTAATGTACAGTATTTGTCATCGTTCCTTTTCCTATAAAGACACATTTTTTGTTATTACATCTATGTTTTGCTGTGTTGTCATTTATTATCTGTTTATATGCCAGCTTATTAGCAAAAATGTTAGTAAACCCTTATCTCTGCTTACAACTACACAATGGTGTGAAAAAGTGTTTGCCCCCTTCCTAATTTCTTTTTTTTTGCATGTTTGTCACACTGAAATATTTCAGATCATCAACTATTAGACAAAGATAACACAAGTAAACACAAAATGCAGTTGTAAATGAAGGTTTAAGGGGAAAAATTCCAAACCTACATGGCCCTGTGTGAAAAAGTGATTGCTAAATGAGGGGACGTGAAGTAAAGTGTTACCAACATTTGCAGAACATGATGTTGAACAGTAAATTTTCATGAGGATCCCAGAAAGGCATCATCATGTATAAATTTACACCAGGCACTGAAAGAAACAATGTGTGAACAACCCTTCATAAATGGTTTCATATTGTCGGTAATGTACTAGGTTATTAGTGTTTTGAAATGTAAAGTACTGTATCTACTACTATAGGATGAGGTATTTAATAGATAAAGAGGATTCAGTTGGCCTATGGGCTGGAAATCTAATTTAGAATTGGATACTAAAATATAATATAAAAGATTAATGTGTTCAGATTTTAATAATATCACAAACCTCAAACAATAATATTTGGTTAGGAGTGCTTCCTGGACTGAGTTTTGTTTGAGGTGTTCTTTGTAGGGATGCACCAAAATTAAAATTCTTGGCCGAAGCCAAAACTGAATATAATGAAGAAATTTGCAGAATATTGAATACTGAACAAGTACATTCAGATTTTATCCATTTATTGTGCCTTTTTTTAAAAACATGGCATAAATTAAATAGTCAAAATGTGTTTTTTACTCAGTGTTTCCCACAGGATTTGGAGAGACTATGGTGGGTGTCACGTGATAAATGAACCACTCAAACCTAGAGACTGACAGTTATGAGTCCTGAACTAATCAATTCTGCTTTCTGTGCTGCCTGGTAACCACAGCCCTGTAGCCGAGCTCTCACATGACAAATGAATGACGCAAATCCAGAGACCCATAGTTGAAAATCGTGAACTAATCAATACTGTTTCGGGTGCTGATGGAGCCCATGCAGCTGCCGTGTGACGAGTGAACGTAGGAGTCCAAGACTATTCACGCATGTGTGAAAATGAACGAATTACTCCCTTAGACTACCCGTTCCTCCTGAGTCACATACAAGATTAGGTCAAATGAACGAAACGTTCTTTGAATGACACAACACTACTAGTTACTGGTGAAAACAATGCAGTCATACTACAGGTCACACTACTGGGGGCAGAAAAACGCACACGCAGTAATTGGCCTTTTTCCGCGAAATAAGCTGTGAGTGAACATGTTGCAGAGTTTGTGTTTGCATGTGTGTGCATTTCGCATGCATTTGAACATTCATGAGAAATAAGGTTTGTCTGTAAGACATTAAACTACTGTGTATAAGGATATTACTGTCTTTTATATGCATGTGTATAGCTCTGGGGTATGAGCTGTTCCATTTTTGTGTGGCCTTGGTGACCAGGGTAATAATTTGCAGTCTGCTGTGTCTCCAACACAATCTGTGACATTTTCATAAAAAGAGCAAAAAGTTCTTACTCTGTCCAAATACAGATTAGTCCATTTCATTTGTTGGGAACAACCTTGATCAGATTTTATGCTGCAAACAGCATGAGTCTGCGAACAGCAGGGCACAGTGAAAGGAGTTGGTCACCTCGCTGAGAAGATGGAGGTGTGCAGCCTTTTGCCTGCTGCTCTTTATCCAACAGCTCACCATGTCTACTCCTTATTCTTCCATTACTCCCTGCAACATTTCAAATTGCTCAGCTGTCAAAAAATGTTGATGAACCAAAGCAGTCAGCACAAGCACAAAAGCACAAAAGCACAAAAACATTGCATTCCTGTGACTACGTCATAATAAAAGTCAAGTCATGTTTTGCCAGTACAGCTGTACTTGTCCATTTGTTATGATTACATATGATCAAAAACTAGCAAGTTGACAACTTTGGTAACACAGCCAAACATCAAGCAAGTGCGACAACACAAGACATAGCAATATTATTACTTGATAGTCCAGCAGAAGGAATTCCATCTGTCGTGTTGCAACAGTCCACCTACAGCAGCATAATGTTGCTTGAAAGTTGGGTGGCAAGCTGGCCAACAAAGCTAGACAGCAACAGACATGAGAGCATGTACAGAAAATTTACAGATTTCCGTGTGTGTTGTCCAGTAAGTCTGTGAGACCTCTGATTTTACTTGAGTTGCAACTTTGCTAACACAGCCAAACATCAAACAAGCGTAACAACACAAGACACAGCGAGCCAGCTAATACGTTATTTCTTACTAGTACAACAGTATGAAGGCCAGCTCAGCATCTGTCTTGCCAGCTTGCCTATCCGATATATACTCGTCTGGCCTGTTGTTCTGTCACACTTTTTTTCTCACGACACGATTTTATTATTATTATTATTACTATTATTACATTATTATTTTTTCAGTGTTGAAAGTGCAGCTACAAATTCAATCAAAGTTTGAATGATCTATGTTCGCAAGGTCTTTGATTTAGTATCTATGAATTAGTGGAGCATTCCACATCAAACCTTTTAATTGATCAAATGCTTATTTTTTCACAATTCTTATGCATCACATTCTGCCTCTAAGAAAATCAATGAAAACACTTTCTTTTCTAATCTACACAGAAGCATATTACTTTCAGAACAAGGCACCAAAACCAAGCTGTGAGACAACAAAACAATACAGAACAATCCATTACAAGCTCAGTGGCATTGTGTGATGCGGCTGTGACACATGTCATGAATAATTGATATCAATTTAAAATGACATTGGATGCAGCAAATGTGCCCCATATGGCAAATATGTGTCCAATCTATTCCTTCATCTTCACAACTCATCCTTTCATCTCTGGCCCACAGTGGTAATCAGACCTATAGAACAAGTGAAGGAAAAGAGGCGGCATAAATAAGGAACCAGAAAATGATCTAGTCTGTCTTAAGTATAGATAGTGGCAACCCTATGTCATATGAATTATGTTACATGTTAAAACTTTACTCCTTCTGTGTGTGCGAGTAGTTTTACTGTTTATTTGGCTAATACTTGTAAACATACACTAACATACCAGCATTTTTCCTAGCATACTTCACCTTCCAGCAACATACAACAAACTACTAACATTACGTAGTCCCTCGCTTCACTCATAGCAGATATACTACTCAAAGACCGCAGCGACCTTTAGAGTCTAACACATAAACAGACACAGACACACACACACACACAGACAAACACACACACACACACACACACACACACACACACACACACACACACACACACACACACACACTATGTTTAGGAAGTTTACCCATCTCAGTGATGTCCCATCCAAACCCTGGCCACCTTACCTCGTGTGACACTTAGTGAGGCCCTGGTGACCCTCATGTACTGTATCTGAGAGAATATATTCTACTGCAATGGGTTCTGGCAACATAGAATTTGTAGTATGGAGTATGTAGTATTAGTTACCCCGCGACCCGACCCCGGATAAGCAGATGAAGATGGATGGAGTATGTAGTATTTGTGATAACTTTGCAGGTCAACCTGTGTAAGTGTAGCAAGCAACTGCCTGAAGGTCAGCATCCTGGCTAGTACCCTCTCTGATAATGTTAATGTTGTTATTGGTCTTGTATGATGTATATAGGCTTTAGTGTCGTGGTCTGTGTCAGATATACTTCTGACCTGCAAAGGCCCCTACAAGCTTAGTTTCTCACATAATTTCGAAGTGGCCAGTCTAATTGCACTTTCCACTTGCTGGATATGCTCCATGTTCATGCATCTTTCCACACCTTAAACAACTTTTTCATGTGTTTTTTTGATGCTCCTTTATGTTGTTGGGTTCTTTTGAATTAATCATGTTTCTTCAAACAATTTGAACTGCTTGAATTTTTGTGTAACCACTAACTTCACCTTCAGATCTGAGTTTTGCACTTTGATATGGTCAGACTGGTGAGTAATGCAGATGGCTTTTCCCAGGTTTAATCTGGTTCCAGTTGTAGTTAATGAGACACATGTATTTTTATTCGATGTTGTCGTCATTGTCGTCACGTACTGTACTGTATGTCAAATTCTTTGCTACTCCGGCAAAACTAATCGCCTCTTGGGGACAAATAAAGGGCTTGAATTGAATTGAATTGAACATCGCTGTCTGGGATTTCAGTGATGATGCGATCTCTTATCTGTTCTTCCTTAGTAATTTCAAAGGTATTTTTACATGCATTTTAACTATGGAAAAAATATTCGTAACCAAGCACATGATTTACTGAATTAGGTGTATGAGATGTTCCTTTGCCTCTGTAATTGGTGTAATTATTTGCAGTCTGCTGTGTCTCCCACACTACATGTGTGACATTTTCATAAAAAGAGCAGAATGTAGTTGACTCCGTCTAAATAAAACAGATTGGTTGCTTTGGTCTGTTGCAAGGAGGATGTCTGGTGTGTGTAAGACGCCTGGCTCTAATCAAAAAGTTTGTTTTGCTCTGCTGACCTAACATTCTCCCAACTGGTTTTGCCTCTTTGATCTGGAACCATGCTGGTGCAAAAATCATTAGCTAAACTTCTGCGCTTTATAGCTCAAGACCCCCCACACACATGCACACACCCATTTTCTTCACGGTCTTGGTGCAGCAGGATTCAGATGATAGTTCATGTAGCTGTCTGTTTTGTCAGCTCATTTCCCTCAGGTTTTCAACACAGGCTAATATTACCCTTAAAGGTGCCTCTAATGAGTATTTAGCAGGGGGATAGGCAGGCTCCCTGGCACACTGTGTCTTAATTACATGACTGTGTCACTGTGGTGACAGTGGTGTGGGGACTGACAAAGTGTGTGTCATTCCTCAGTCTAGGGGAGACCTCTAATGAGCTTGTTTTTCTGTCTGATTGCGTAGCTTTTGTCTTGAATCGTTTTGTACTATTGGGACGGATTACACAATCAAAAATTCTGAAAACTGACGTTTTATGAAATAAAATTATGGTGAAATGCCAACACAAGTACACTTGTGGACTACAATTCCATAAGTTATTGTACTGATTTTGATTATAGTATTTTTTTTTTTTTATTATTATCTGAGAGTCAACATATAATTTAAAAATGCTTATTTATTGAATAGGACTTTTACTCACTACAAATAAAAATGGGATTGGTGCAAGTTGCTATGTCTCATCCCCCAAGTTAGTTCTCACCTCCCCTTTATCTTCATGTCTAATTAATGTCTATTGGTGATGGCCTGTCCTGGTGTTTGATGACCAGATCAAAGGTTGAGAAATACTCAATGAATATAGAGCAAAACAAGCAGGTGTGATTTGTGCCAACAATAAACTGTAGCATCGGTTTGTTAAAAACAGCTAAAGTTTATTAATAAAACATTTTAAAAATGCTACAGGAAATTCACATAGAATTTGTACTTGCAAACATCTCTTCAAAGAGGAATGAGCTCTCTCTTTTTTACATTATTTCAACAAGCACTGTCTGCACAGATGTAGGTGAGGAAACACTGAAAATAACACAGTAAAATAACTTTAGTATACAAATTACTCTAGTAGACATACTAAAATCATAATGACTGCTATTTTCCATAACCCCTTGTCATCGTCAGTGTAATGTATGCAATGAATGTCTGAAAGGTCTTCCGGTTGCCTAGTGACAGTGATGTCGCCCTAGGAATGACCCTTGAAGCCAACAGATCTTGACATGAAGATGTATGGGTATATGATTCACCTCTCACAGCAGCTGTTGTATTACACGTTCCTTTTAAAATGTGCTCTGGTATTAAATCAACATACATCGGATTATGTGATGTGTATCAGGTGTGTGCCAAAACTCTTGTCAAACACTTGGTATCTGTGTATTGTCATACTGGATCAGCAGCACCAATTATAAGGGGTGGTGGTGTAATCTAATTTATATAGCACGTTTAAAAAAAAAAACAAAGTTGGTTTACAAAGTCCTGCACAAGGAATAAAACATAAAACACATAAAACACACAAGCAACACACAAACAAATAGTTGACGAACAACTGAAAGGCAACAACAGAAGATCACACATCTCTAATGCTGGGTTGAAAGCCAGGGAATGAAAGGGAGTGAGTTTTGAAGGGGATTTAAAAGTTTTGAGGGTGGAGGCCATTTTGACCTGTGGAGGTATCATTCCATAGCGAGTCGACCTTAGTGACCTTGAGGAGGTATAAACTTGTTAGAGGTCTGAGATCTAACGAGGTGCCAACCCATTTAGTGATTTAAAAAAAAACCCCAATAAGGTCTTAAAATGCATTGTAAAATGGACTGGTGGAGTGAGACCAATACAAGTGTAATGTGTTCATGCTAGTGAGTTCCAGGTAAAAGACGTTGCAGACGAGTTTTAGAGTTTTAATGCCAATGTAAAGTGCATTACAGTAGTCTAGATAGGTTGAGATAAAATCATGAATCTAATCACATGCATCAAATTAAACATTTAAGTTTTACAATGTTAGTAATAGCATGAAAATAAATGCATTTAACTTATCGTGCAGAAGACTGTGACCAGTACGTATTTCTGCCCACATAGTCATTGCATGTATACTGACAAGGCAGTTGCATTTACACTTATCTGTGATATCATTCCCACCCTGACCACCACAGGAGATGGTTTGCCAATTGGATCGCAGTCCTTTCTCAATGCATCTTGCGTGTATTTACAGAGGGAGTAAAGGGGTCTAATGGCAGCTGCTACTGGCACAGTTCCATAGCAGTAACAATTGAACTCACATTGTAACCTCCAAATCTGCCACCAAGCAAATAATGACAGCCATCTTTTATCTACACCCAGATGCCCCTGTTGCCCTGTTGGAGGATTATCCGTAGGTGCTCTCATATAGCTGTGATTGTTATGTGTAATAAGATCAGCATTAAGCTAGCTGTTTGAACTGAATGTGTCACTACCACACATAAAGTAACTGGGCTGGTGGACTAACTCATGTATTTTACTAGAGGGCTGCAACTAGAGCTAATAATAAAAAATGGCATTGAACAAGTCTCCAAGTGTTGTTTTGTACAACCAATGGTCCAAAATCAAAAGATATTAGGAGACCAAGAAATCCAGAAAGTACTGACTTTTTCCCATTTTTAAATGTCTTTAATGAGTAGGCGCTTTCCCACTGCCTTATTTTCCAGGATTATTAAGACAATACTAGGGGGGTCAGATTTGATCCGCCTCTGTTGCCACTAACATATCCAGCTCAGAGGTCACGATGTCTGTTTGAAAAGCCACAGACTGCATGCTCGAACAGGTGTGGCATTTCAATGTTGCTGTGTCACGTTTTTTTTCTAACCTGGATCGCTGTGTGATCACACGGTTACAGGATTTTGCCACAAAATGAATGCGCGAATGTGGCATATGTGGAATTTCTTTCTGCATTTATTGCAGGATCTGTGTGAAAGGGGCTATTGATTGTCATAATTGTTGCAGATTTTTTTCTGTTAATAGACTGGTTGGTTAATCAACAATTGTTTCAGTGCTGCTATAGTCTGACTAATTTTATTCTTGTGGACTGTATGTTCACTAGGTTAATTACTGTCGTTGTTATGCTAGATAAACTGAGTGAATCCAAATACAGAACATACTGGTATTCAAAACTAGAGCAATGAAGGATTTATTTACACAATACTAGAGTAGATCCAGGGAGAAAGTTGCAGTCCAGAGATTCAGGGATAAATCTTCTGAGTTAAAGGTGAAGAGGAATGGGACAGAAGCAGGAGCCGGGTCCAGACGGAAAGAACTTCTGGGCACACAAAACAGGTATTCGCCAACTTCAAAACACAGAAGACTGAATTAACAAGGCTGACGTGAGACTAACTACAGAAGTGAGTCTACAGTCTGGTGGTGTGGTGGAGTAGAAGCCTGGTTTATAAAGCAGAGTAGATTGGAGATTATTAGCAGCTGGTCACCCAACACCCACACACCAGATCCCACTCCTGTAATCAAGAACACAGACAGGGAGAGAAAGGGGGACTCTCAATCAGTATAATTCCCATGGGGAATTAATATTGATCTTTACTGGTGATGCTTTCTTTCTTTCAGGCATGACGAAGCTAATAGCTAGTCCATTTATGAATCCAGTTTCCTTACTGTAGCCTACTTATTATTGATTTGTTCCAACACTTTTAATCTATTTATGGTGTCCTGTTTTGATTTCTAATCACTATCACTGAATGCGATGTCAAATACTGTTGTCCCAATTTCAAATTTCAAAAAGTCTAAAAGGCCAACTGCTGTCTTTAGCCAAATGAAAACTGACCAATATCATATCTGTTTTTTTTCCTTACTTCTTACATCACAGGCAAAGCAATTTGAGCCAATATGTATTTGATGCGATTGGTATATCATTGACAGGAAGAGATATTGACAGAAAGACAAATGCTTCATAAATGTGAATGGCAGAGAACAATACAGTATAGAGTGTTAAGTATAGTGTAGAGTTAAACATTACCTATTACTTCTGGAACAAATAACGCATTGCTTTAACAGTAATTAGTAAGTTGAAGCAGTGTTTCCCACACATTGATTTATTTGTGGTGACCTGCCACATTATCAGCGCTGACCGCCTCATACTGATATTTTAAAATGGGTAAAATCATAGGCTATTCAATTGTAGTGCTGTGCGCAGTGTATTTTCACTTTGCACCTCCTCGCACTCGGTCGCTCTCTCTCTCTCTCTCGCTGACACATTGTCAACGGACCCGTCTAAGAATTGAATGGTTGGTATCATGAACAGCGCTGCACAAATCTGTCCAACACAACACTGTCAGTGTCAGAGACCCATCTTCAATAAAGTTATAAGCAAGCATGTAAGGAGGCTAGCTAATAAGGATAGCCATGTTCATGTTAGAAAACAGCTGGGATGACGAAGTTAGCACGCTGTACATAGCTGATAATCAATTTGGCGCCACAGTTACGATGTCATTCTGTGGGACTTCTGTCAACTCTATTCATTGGAGCTACTTGCTGACTATCACCCCATTAGCTATTTTGGCAACACTGCAGCAGGCAATTTGATTTGGTTTGTTTTAAGCTACATCCACTCCCCAAATGAGGGCTAGTGTGGGGCCTGCTGGGCCATAGTGAACTTTACTGATCTGAAATAATGGTATGATAAAGATTCATGATATCACTATCTATGCCTTCTTGGGCAGCCCAACAGTGCAAATTATTTTTTAATAGGTATTTGTTGTCTATTAGTGCCAGCAGAAGGGATAAACATCAGCAATTTTTCCTTTTCGAATCAGAGACCTGAAGGTCCACAGCCATGGCTGTAACTCTGTAACGTCTATTACACCTCATAATAATGCCTTGTTGGAGTAAACAAATGACTGGCCTACGATGTTGCTATTCATATGGCTGTAAATAAAACACGTGTCCTGAAGATTGTATTAGAAAAATACTATGGGGACGTTAAAATAAACAGGGTGTATCCCCTGGGAGCATGATTGTCCTCAGCTGTGATTTTGGCCTGAGGAATTGTGGAAATGTTGACTTTATTGTAGCATTAAGGAAAGGTCAGAGGGTCACCACATACGATAGGGTTAGTTCTCTGGGGAATCTGATTAACCAGACTAAACTTTTTGAAATAGATATTGTGTTTTGAAGTTGACAGTTTGACCCATAGGTGATGCTATAGACACAAATATCATAATCCAAAATGTAAAGTGTTCATCCTTTGAGGTGTTTCCAGTATATCTGGGAGAAATGTGCTTAGTAAATTGTGATATTTCTTGTGTAAAGGTAAAAAACTTGGCATTTTGGTGGCACTTAAGGAGAGCATAAGTAACCATAAACATTAAGAGTTATCCTCCGCTGTCCATGTTTGCACAAAGAAGAACCTTACTTTTCAATTTAAAGCAATGTGTTTTTAAGATTAAATTTCAATCTTGATTATTAGACAAAACAGAAGGTTTAGGTGTCATCCACTAGGAATCTTCTGGGAACCATCACTACCCATATCAAATCTCATGTGAAATTTGACAGTAGATAACTTGCTTTTGACTAAAGTATCATCCTTACATTAGTACCTATTGAGGCTTTTAACAGAATGTTCTGTGAAAAGCCTGCATTGCCACGATTTACATGATATTACCTTGTAAATATAGAGCACCATGTAGCCTTCTAAAGCATCATGAAAGTAGAAGCAGAAGCACACTCCTTCAGTTAAGTGTATTATGTAATCTCCTCTCTAACTTCTATAACCCCAAATGCATTAAATGGGAAACTTTGAACCTACTGCAGCAAATATTGAACCATAAGACTTTTGAACAAACACCTACTCTCGTAGAATAAACTAACAGAAAATGTTGCCATTTAGCACTTTTCTACTTTTTTAATTAAAGTCCAAGGTAAAAACACACATTATTTAAGACCCACTATTCGATAATAAATTTAATATTGGTAACAGACCTCTGCAGTATTATGATATTATCATTAACCATATTGACACAACTATGGTCTCAACAGGCTGTTCATATTTAAAAATAGTAAACAAGGACTTAAAAAGCACATTGTGACCAGTTTAAGCCTTTCCAAGAAATGGTTACCTGGGAGTCTGCTGCAAAAGGAAAGAATAATAGTTGCAATATTCCCACACATGCTGTCATTAACATAAAAGCTACTCTGGAACAGGCAGGCACTTGATGTGGCACAGTGAGAGTGTTGCAAAATTAGGATCCTTACAAATTGCTATATACAGTATGAATTGGAGGCTGTAGAGAGCAGGGTGACAGGAGAAGGAGAGGATAAAGAGCTCTTACTGTAGCTTGCAAACAAAATGAGATGGAGTGTAATTATCTAACATGTGCATAATGTGTCCGCTGGAATGGCACTGAGTAGCTCAAACTAATAATTTGATAGATACCCTGATTGTAATCCATTTGCTTTTCCTCAGACACCTTTACTTCTTCTCATTTAGAAATCATGCATTAGCTTCTGCAGCACAGTACTGTACTTATGTCCTTAATTGACTATATATCAAGGATTATTTAATAACAGCAGGACACCTCGCCCTTTGAGATTACACACTCATTTCAATGTTTGATTACTCACAAGAGTATGATTGCAATTCAGATGTCTGAAGTAGAGATTTGTAGCCACACAGACATCATGTGGATTTTATTAACTGTTTATTAAAGTGGGGACTTGTTAATGCTTCTAAATCCCCATTCTTTGTTGTCGCATTGCTTAGATTACTTTTTTTGCCACTGAAGGAAATTACATTTTTTTAAAGAACCTCATTTAACCTTATGATACAAAATACTAGTGGGAAAAATTACCTTGTCTTTCTAAAGAAAAAGAACACAAGTCTTTTCTTTAGAAAAACAAGGCTAACAGCAACCATAAATAAAAATAGCTAATAACCACAAATATAGTGAAATAAAACACGCTTACATGTCAGGAGTTAGTTGATCAAGTTTCAACCTTTAAATACCATTACCAATACCAATTTCATACATATTTTTACACATTAAGACACACTTAAGTGAACAGACAGATGTCCAGCGGGACTGCAAAAAATAAATAAATAAATTAAGCACAAAATCTATTATTAATATATTGCTATAGTTTTGTATTGGCTGGTGAGTATCAGGTAGTATCTGTAAAAAATAAAAATACTTCTTAAACTAAAAAACAGGAGGGTTTGTTCCCCATTTTTTCATTTCATTTTTCCACTTAAATGAATGAGTGTGATGTTTACCCATAATGATAAAAATATAAACCATGTCTGATGTTTCTTTAGAGAGATTATCTGTATAAACTAGAATTTGGAGTCAAGTCAGATGGTGGGCTATTTTTCAGGTTGAACATAAATTGAAAAGGTGTTCAATGTTCAGTGTTCAAGGAAAGAAGAGAAAGGCAAAAGTAAAGAACAAGCACAAAGATCACAATGTACTAAGCCCAATGTTAGCTCAAATTATGAGCAGTTCTGCATAAAGTGTAAAGCTTTTTCACTATGTCAGAAAACTGAGCAAAATAAATAGGGAACTAAATAGCGTAGAAGTGTGCCACTGATGTGTACTAATATTAAGTGAAATGACAATTAAAAGACATGTGGTCTGATTTGTGCGTGGTATTACAGGAAGATCTATCAAATTTAAGAGAAGGTGTGAGAACAAGCCAGAAGCCTTCATAAAGAGCACTCACAGACACTAATCAGAGGGGAAATGAAACATGAAAAATTCCAAAGCTAAATGTCAGATGGTGCTAATAAGGGGAGCCTTTTATCCCTTATTGATCTTGTGTGTGCAAGCGTGTGTGTGTTTGTGTGCGTAGGTGAGGAGATATGTTTTGGGTTTTGGAAAGTCAGTTTAAGTAAGCACAAAAGCAGGTTATTTTCCAGGACAACACTAACAATAATGAGGAAAGCAGTGTCCTTGCTCCCGTGTTGTTTTCCGGCAATCATTCAGGCAAGGCAAACTCTCACAAATGTAACCATTCAACTGTGTAATGTAGAGCTTGATTTTTTTCTTTCAAAAGAACAGTATGTATGCTGTTGATGGCCTTCATCTTCCTGTACCCGAGTAAATAACTGCAAAATGAAAAGCCGTGGCATTGATTTAAATAACTACTTTTAACTCAATACACATAATCACCCTCTCTCTTTCTTTCTACCTGTGTTTTTCCTCTCAGTACTCATGCATCAATGCGTGTGTGGCCCAACACGAGTTTATTCCTTTTTTGTATGATTGTGTGTGTGTGCAAAACTAGAATAGACTACAACAGGCCTGTGCCAACTCTGAGCTTCCAATGCTTTTGCTATAAATTCTTGACAGTAGGAGGAGTCACGTTCATTTGAAGACCTCTAGAGATGTCCTCTCCTCCCATCCACCACCGACACCACCACCACCGCCACCCACCACACACACCTACTGTACCTCTTGGGGGAAGAGAGACGAGGAGAGAAAGCGGGGAGGGAGGGCTGGAGGGAGAAAGAGAGAAGAAAAACAAATCAAGAGCCATAAGCTCCTTGACATGAGCTTGTTGAGGTGTGAGAAACGGAGAGAGGGAAAGAAAAGATATGTACAACAAAGACAAGGGGGTGGAGAAGGGCTTGAGATAAATTCTCCAGCTCGGTGTCTGTAACGAGAAGTGTCTTTGACAGTTCTCCAGCGCTAAGCGCTAATCGGAGTCGGAGGACTACATTTTTATTTTCTCTCCAGGAGGAGAGTTACCCAAACGAAACTGAAAAAAGACACTGCAACTGAGAGGAGGCATTAAAACAGATTAAAAAAGGCAAGGGGTGACCGGAGGGTGCCAAAGCGATGGAAGCTAACTCTAAGAAGCATCGATTTAGGAAGGGTCGGAGTGCCACCTTCAGCATTGACGGCTTCAACATCACCATAGGTAAGATTTCGCAGGGTTGGCAGAACTGGAGGAAAGGTTAAGTGTGTTTGCATGTGAGCTGCATGAATGTGTGCGAGGAGAATGAGACGTTTGGCACCAACACACCATCATCACTTTTTAGCTTCTCTGCACAACTTGGTACATTTATACTGAAGCTGATACTTGCCTCTGTAATGCAACTACACCATGGAAACAAGGGGGCTTCAGACTAAAACTGTGTGCAGCTGACGTCACCAGGAATTCATTCTATTGTCTTGACAACCAGTGTGTTGATGAACTTGTGTGCCTTGTCTTTTGTTGCAGCGCAACAATCAGGAGCGAGTGTTGAAACTGTGTTGCAAACAGAGCGATGTGAAGAAGTTCTGTGCTGGAGACTGTAGAGGAACACTGTTCTCAAATCTAGAGGCAGTTTATGAGAAGTTGAACAGTAGCTGTGTTGTGTACGCAGCAGTGTTAATGAGGAATAATAAGATGTGCTGTGTTATTCTTGCTCATTCTTGTTTGGTATATCATAGAAAGTTTGCTTAAAACTTTTACCACATGGCTCTCAGTCTTTACAAAACATAACACACGTATGGGCAGTTTGCTTGTGAACATAGGCTTTTAAGGGTAATTTAACACTGAAATGTATAAAGCAGAAAACTGTTGCACACTTTTGCCACACCCCAATCAGTGTTGTCACAGCAGGGGTTTTGCCACAGCCGACAGTTAACACCTGCTGTGACATCACTGGGTCGAGGCCAGGTATCCTGTAAGCTTGTAAGTTTCAACCCACAAATACAAGTATCAACTTCAATACTGAATAACTTAATTCAATTAACTCTCATTCAGGATGCAGTAGGGCTAGCAATAGGTACTGTTTATCTTATATACAGTATATGTCTATGACTATTTATTCCAATAGGGTATTATCACCCAATTTACTACCTTACCTCAGCTCAGTGTTTTAGCATCTTTGGGGCAGTTGTTTTTGGTTTTAAACCTTTTACATTTACATTGTTTACACCTTTACACTGCCCAGCCCCAAACAATGAACATAAAAGGAGGGTGAATATCTTTAGTAGAGATTTAGCTTTAGTATTGTACACTGTTCGTTAATTGTTTTGTATTAGTTTTAGACCCATGCAATTATTAACAGGCAAAACCAACATCTCCATATTGGTGTGGTCAGTGCTGTGCATGTACAAAGTTTGACTTAGGTTGAACTCTGGGCTAAAAGCTTAGTGCAGTTATTATCGTGGAGTGTGAGACAAAGGAAATACTTCTATGGCAATATCAGACCACCTATCATAGAGCACATAAATGGATCTGGATTATATGAATGTATTGATAAGAAGGGGAAAGTTTCAGTGTTGCCGTGAGTGAACGAAAACAGGAAGAGAGATGCCTTCAAATCATTTCAAGGTATCTCTTTGAAAGCATTAAAAGCAGCCCTAAAAGATTTTATGATCCCACAGAAAATAGACTTTGGATTTTCTGCTTGCATGGACACATCCTGTTAATTGTAAAAACCTTCCTCGGTCACATGTGGCCTATATCACAGTCATACTATTCACAAGCATGGCAGTTGTCATGGTAACCTACAAGTGTCACAATCAATTGCTCGCTGGGCCTTGGTTTCAGACCGCATAGCATTTTGCCAATCAGCTCCACTGAAGCGTGACTCCTAAGCGCTGGTACCTCATTGCCTGACTGGTCACCTTGTGTTCGCTCCTCTATTTAACTCTGAGCCTCTACTGTAACTGGCAGCCTCTGCTCAGACTCCAACTGTGGTGTTTTGTCGTGTATTGCAACATGTCTTTATTGATGTTAGAAACCTCATGTAGGGATAACAGATTTTAACTTTTCAGCTGTTTCATGTGTACATTTTAGGTTTTTTGTGTTTTCACTCGTACATACACGTTGCCATTTTGTGTAATCCTTCAATGTTTTCTTTATCTTGTAATTTGAGCAGAATTACAGAAGATGCTTGTGCATTCTTTAGTTAATGTCTGAATTTGAGTCTTTATAACAACAAACACAGTTTCCACTTGGTGGCAATTTTGAACAAAGCAAGGCTTTATTAGAAACAAATGAACTCAGTGCCATTCCAGTGTATCTTAACATTTTGTAATAAAGACTATCCATGCTTGAGACATGATTATTGGTCTTTCCGTAGAGTCTCTTTGCTCAGCTCTGTCCCACAAGGTAAATGCTTCACCAATGATTATCTGTGTTTGTCCTTGTCGTCCCTCACCTTCTTTTGATTGTAATCCTTCATCTGAACACCGTGTTTTTTTATCTGGAGCATCAAAAACTTCTCTTGATACTATAGTATCACATGTGTGAACTCCTTTGGCAAGGCCTTATATGTAATAGGTGTCCTGTACTCCAGCTTTAAATACACATTTATGTTTTTCCAACATGCCTTCGTGTGGCATAAATGTAAAACATAGATTAATGACACACTTGTGTATATTCTCTCCAAGAAATGTATCACTTTGTTATAATCCTATAAGCATCATACCTCACGTCTGAGATTATAGAAAATTTCCACTGACCTTTTTCTCAATTTTGTCATTTTTTTGTTTTCAGCAGTCTCCTTAAGGGGCTATATGTATGTATATATGTTATAATAATGAAATTTGTGAGCTGGAATGATTATAAATGACATTGTTGGCACACACACAGTAGTTATTTATATATAACAGTTTGACCATATTAACGTTACTGTAGTAAATGGTTCTTCCAGTGTGTAGTTGTACTGCGGCGTTATGTTGCATTATTGGATATTACGTGGTCACGTCAGTTACAGTGACTGAGACAGGGAGAAGCTGTGTATCTAAATACTAGTAAAATGAGAATAAATCTAAATCTTAATCTAAATCTAGAGTTTTAAATTCCCCGCCCATCCAGGCTATGATTGGTTGGTTCACACACATTGACAAGCTACATTCAGCACACGGCTGCTTGAAAGTAGTGATGGTAGAAGAAGTGACTCTTTTCAGCTCCCGGAAGAACCTTGTCAGGGCACTAAAGTGGAGCGGACCCAGGACAACGTTCATCAGCTGTTAGCTGCAAATACTAGCCGGACTAAAGTTACGGTATGACTGTGTTAAAACTATAGCACAACATCACTGCGCTATAATAATCTTATCCTTTATTAAATGTCACATAATTAACCAAATATATTTATAATGCCGTCTAGTGACTGTTACTTGACAGCCGACTTGCCTCTTATTCTCCAGGGCTAGCAGTAACTCAGGCTGCCGAATGAACAAAGACACGAGGACCAATGTGAATGAATAGTTCATTCCTGCTCCACAGTAGCCGAGCTGTCATGTGACAAATGAATGACTCAAAACTAGAAACCCACAGTTGAGAGTTGTGAACTAATCTTCCCAAGCTTCTCTTCTCCCTCGCCACTCTCTGCCAACAGAGTTTAGCAGGCAGGTGAGAACGGGAACAAGTGAGCATCACCTTGCGCCCAGAGAACCTGATTTGGAGTATGCCAAAGAGTAAAATGCCGAGGTCCCGGTACTGTGTATCGGAGCGTACTGCCCCACTTCAAGCACTGGTTTAACAATGATTGCTGTGAAATTAATTGTAATGTCTGTTTTCATGGTGAGTCAAAATTGTTTGTTTCTTCTGATGACACACATGTTGCAAAACATTTTGAATTAAGGAATAATGGCTTTTTTACATTAATTAATTTCACTGATGCTGTTATCCAAAGCGACTTGCAATTGCTATACATATCAGAGGTCGCACGCCTCTGGCGCAACTAGGGGTTAAGTGTCTTGCTCAGAGACACAATGGTGGATGGGTCACAGCGGGGGGATTGAACCCCGGTCTCTCACATCAAAGGCATACCAAATCCATAGTCTTACCTATTGCGCCATTGCCACCTTCTCTTACTGGTAAAAGCCCACCTCTTTTAAACTCAACCCCCACAGGCTTGCTATGTCTAGCTTTCTGTCGTGTATTTTGTTAAAATACAAAATAGATTATTAAACTGTTTTCACAGGTTTAGTAGTGCACCTTTAGTATACAGGCTAAAATTAGACAACAATTAAATCTATGTAATTAATGTTTTATTGAGTATCAGTATTGTCTACAACAGTAAACAATGGGTGGTGTAACAAACCATGAATCCTAGACCCTGAGTGATTAAAGTAGACAAGTTTTTGGTTTTCATACAACAGTTTTTTCAGTCAAATCTTAGTAGGTAAATTATGATTGCTCATTCAGGAGCTTGCTATTTCACACTAGTGAGTCAATAAATATTAATACATTTGTATGCAGTCTACAGATATAGGAAATATTAGCATGCAAGCAGCAGTTAATGTGCATAGTTTGTGTGGAAGTTTACAAAAATAGTTATATAAAGCGTAGTCCTCATTGTCAAACATTTGCCAGCCTTAAACATGGTTATGGTTAATTAGTGCTATGGTATACTAAGGTGTATTTTATTAGTTATTCATCTGTATCTGTTCATCTGTATCTGTATTCATCTGATGGATGTAAGGCATGCTTTGCAAACATACATGAACTCCAAAATCTCCACTCTGGCCAACAGGAAAAAAGAGGTTTAGAAGAGCTGAGCCACTGCCTCAGTTGGAAAGAACCCCTGGTTTCACTGGCAGCTCATCAGAGCCAAGATAAAAAGTAGATTTATTCTATTTACAATTAACATTAATGTTTTTTTGCCAGTATTTGCTGCCTGAGCCAACCCCCGTGTTGCACTGACAAAACTTACAACATTAACTTTGGCATCTAACCTCGTTCATCTTCCAACAGTTACAGATGGTTTAATTTACTAAGCATGGAAGATCTGCGGACATTCTGATTATTGTTATAAGCCTAAATCAAACAATATTGCTTCTATTCATCACAGGAAGATGATGAAGAGGCTATTTGCTCAGCCAGTGGGAGAGATTTAATAAGACCTACAAACATGAACACACATCTTGAATATGCCACATTAAAACCTGCATGCCCCTCCTCTAACAGAGCAGGGCCGTCCATTATCATGAGGGGGAGCATCAACCCACCTCCACACCACAATTTTGCACAATAAGATTTTCATTGTAAGGCTAACATTATAAATGTAGAACTGCAGACTGAAATGACATAGAAATTATATAGCAAAGGGCTGAACAACTACCTCAAGCTTAACTGAAGGTCATTCTTATCTGCTCCGGTGCTGCCTGAAAAGGTTCATGTTTGAACACAAATGGAAAAATGCAAGCTACACTTGGAACACAAGAGACTCCAGATCACAAAAACAAAACTAGAAGTACAGTTATTGCATCACGACTTGAAGGTGGGTGTTAGAGTGTAGATGATGTTAATGATGGTAACAGAATATTAAAGCATTTTGTCACTGAATTTTCAGGAATAAAGAAATCAGTAAGCAGATCAGTCTTCATTTGAAGACAGCTGGGGGTTTGTGGTGGGCCAATTAGAACAGGGTTTTGAGAAATTGTTTCTCAGACAACTTTTATATCTCACAGATCTGCAGAATGTGGTGGTAGGGTTTTTTCTTTGTGTCACATGAGCTTTCTGGGATTAGCCTGAACATCCACTAAACCTTGAGCATGCAGATGTTCATTTCAATCCTAGATGTAGTTCTACTGTGGGCCAAACTGAAGGTCAGAGCATCAGCGAGTTCGGTAGGGGTACTCTCTGTCACCGAGTAGGACACCATCAAACTCCTCTAATCATACAAGGACACTTGATAGATAGATAGATAGATAGATAGATAGATAGATAGATAGATAGATAGATAGATAGATAGATAGATAGATAGA
>JAPMOB010237202.1:0-10896 GCA_029875015.1 Lepomis gibbosus
GTGTGTGTGTGTGTGCGCGTGTGCGTGTGTGTGCGTGTGTGTATGTGTGTGTGTTTAGGTGGGTGGGTATTTGTCTTAGTGGGTGTTTGTGTTTCAGAATCTCTTTCTGGCACGCATTGTAATAAACAGATGTTGAGTCTTTATGAGGTCTTTACAACAGGTTCAGCAGTGCCCCAAGTGTTTGTATGCACCATGGTGTGTGTGTGCGTGTGTGCGCGTGTGTGTGTGTGTGTGTGTGTGTGTGTGTGTTTGGGGCATACATGGAAACCTCTCATCAGCGAACCATAAAAGACACCACAAATGGAAATGAACAGGAAAGGTGCAGCATTTTTCCTTTTTCACGCTGAGATAATTTTAACAATTTCAATAATTCTGTGTATTATGTTGCGAGTTGCCGTAGTTGCAGCAAACAAGCTATTCCAATCTACATGCACAGGAACAATTTTTAAACCAATGGCAGGAAATTCTCTGGCAGCCATGGCAAGTGTTTCATCTATGCCACCATTCACCAAAACCCATCCGTAAATCTTTTCCCCTGCAAACATGTTGACTCGTTAGAGCAGGAAAAGCACAGGTGCTACTAATAAGCTCTGTTTCTGTCCTAGTAAGTCATGCCAGTGAGCCAGCATGCACAATACCACAACCATGGAACTAGCACCCATAAACAGAATGCATGATCGCAATTAATGTAATTAATTACACCTGCTTTTGCCCTGCTATGACATATCAAAATATAAGCTGATCTGTTCAGAGATGGGAATGGAGAATGAGTGAGGACGGGACAGTTTATTTGACTACGAGCTGTTTACAGAGATGGCCGCTGTGGAGCTGAGCGACAGCATGAGAAAATACCTCTGATAATATACTGACATGCTGAGAACTCTGCAGTGAACTCGCCTCTCTGCTCGCCTTTCAGGCCCTATGCTCATCACGCCGTAAAAAACGAGAAAGACGTTCATGATTATGTTTCCAATCCCATTACCTACCTAGCGCACATCATGAACTATTTTATAATATCCCAACGAACATGTGCAGTATTTTTGCTCATCTGGCCCCGAGTGTCACCATGTAATGATTTGAGGGAGACATGCCATGCCATCTACATTTAGATAATTATCAAATCACTCCTTTTCAGTAGTTGCTCAAAAATGACGCTCTCCCACTGTTATGACACAAGATGGACATGCTCTCAGGTCTGACCGAGGGATTGAGAGAATTTGTACAAAAATTTTAGAGAATGCTAAATAACATTGTACTTCTTTTTTTGTTTTGTTTTAATGGAGCATTGAGCATCCAATCCTAATCTAACTTGATTAACAATAAGCCCAGTGCATTCACACATGGCAACTGACCAGTACTACTGCTGTCTTCAACTAGTGACCTCTGAGCGGCTCCACAACAGTGAGGGTCGAAGCTACCATTGAGGACAATGAAGTCACATCCTCAGTACTTTTGTTCCTGGAGTTAACGCTCTACAGTTTAAAACATTGATACGGTTTATATTTTTTAAGATGATCCCAATATTGTAAGCCGGATTATTTTACATTTGACTAAGCCAACAAAATAATAAAAGCTATGAAACACCATTTAGACCTCTGTCTTGAGAAACATAATATAGAGAAAGTATAGCTTGTGAGTTTTTAAAAAATTAACATCGAAGCAAGAACTTTAACTGTTGGATCATAATTTGGGTGTTGAGAGGATGCTTTTCCGAATTTCTAAACTTCTGGCTACAGCCATGACAACAGGTGAAACAGGAGCCATGATCCACAGCACCTGGGAAGGTTATCTCGTTCACAATACCCTCCTTCATGTATGTGGACAAGCAAAAACAGCCAGGGCACCATCATCTTTTGTCCCACACAACAACTTTTATTCATACACAACCTATCTCAATGCAGGTCACAGTGAGGAAATGTTACGACCCTGTTTACACTCCTGCTATAATTACACAGCTGTTAAAACCTTCCGCTTTTCTCAAAAACTACAAAAGTCAGTTAAGTAAAACATAAACATTGCATAATGACAAACAGGAATTGTCCATCTTGTTCATCTTACTAATGACCAAGAATTGGCAGTTCTAGTTGTGAGTTGACTATTAGCCCACGAGTTCAGAGCACCTCCTGCTGATGAAACAATGATCACCAGCTGAACCTATTGCTACACAGAGCTGAATACTGATGGCTTTATAACCAATAAAACTGTTCATCGGAAGAGTCTGGAGACGTAAACAATGAAAATCTCCATTTATTGCGTTTTCTCATTCTATCAGCATCTGTTTTTAACAGGGGGGGAGATTTGTGCAGGGAAATAAAAAAATGAAATTTCACTCTTTTTTTCCCTCTCTCACAATAAAGTCCTAGACAGATGACAGCTGTGGACACACAGAGTGCACACTGCATGTTTTATCGCCTTCACCCATAAATACAAAACGCAGAGTGGAAGAAATACAGTCAAAAAGTACGATTTATGGCAACGGGCACAGGAGGGAGTCTGGAGATTTCTTGGACAATATGAAAATAAAACTGCAATAAAACTGCACGGGCCTTGATTGTGGTCTATGCAGAGACATGGAGGGCCTCCAACACAGCTAACTTTATTACTTCATCTGAAAGAGCAAGAGAGAGTGAGAGAGACATCAACAGATTCAGAGACCATTACAGTCAAATCTTTTTCCCTAAGCGGCCACAGTCTCCATCTAAGGATCCCCAGACCCTTTTCACCCAACATCCAGGGACACAGCTGAGGGCAAAACCTTCTCAATTCAGTTTACCCAGCTTTTTATTTATGCAACCAACCTTTTTTCGGGTAACATAAATCTTTACAACAAAATTTCATGGCAGCAATCATAAGTACTATTAAACTGATGGTAGTTACATAAACATTGGGGGGAAAAGAAGAATTAATGCTTTTAAGAGTAAAATGGATTCTTGTTTATGCAAGGGGTTGGTGTCTTTATGATGAACGCCAACTGAACAAATAATTTACCGCCTTTTTCATTTGCCACAACAGCACGGCACCCAACTATGTTGTTCTAAGTATTTAGGAAAGTGAGAGAGCCATCTCTCTGGTCAGAGGAGGGGGAGCGAGGACAGAAGAGCAAGAAGAGACACATTTTTGAAGTGATTAGAGCAAAGCTAGGAGAGGAGGGAAAACGGGGGCCGCTCAAGCAAAATGCCCCGGGACTCCCGTGAAGATTAAACAGTCAAGGGTCTCGTCTCTTCCTTGTGCTCTCTCGCATGAAAATAGCCTATTGTAGGGTGCTGCATCTTTCTTGGCTGGAGCTGTGCATCAGATCTAGGGTTTCACAGAGCATACAGGGGGACCGGCGAAACCGGAGACAATAACAACAAATATGGCCTTGTATTTTTAGGTTGTGATTATAAAGCCCGTTTCACAGTTTAATACTCCAGGGAAACCAAACAAACTTAGTTGTTTAAAGAAACCAGCATCCAGAATTGGATCAAATCTCGGCTTCTCCCAAATGTCCTTGAAAAATGAAAGAAGAGGGCTCGTAAGGGGACTAAAGTACATGGAGAGAATGCAGATTACATGGCCTCTAAACTGACAGATTAATGAGACAAACTATGCACAATGTTGTCTCTTTACACTAAGTAATATTTTATCCCCAAATTTAAGATTCACTGAAAATAAAGTTTAAATTGAGTTTATTTTTATACAGTTTATTTCTTTTGTATTATGATTATTACTTTTTCCTTTCTGCTTTTTGCATCTCATTTCTTAGAACATTAAAAAGTGTGGTCACTCATTAAACAGTGCTTTAAAACATTTAAACTAACATGAGGATATTTTATTTAATTTTTAGTTTTCATTTTCGCTGAAAAAACTATTAAAATCATGTGATGTGTCATTTGCTGGAGTCTGTACAAAACAAACGTGTTTTCTTACATTTGGAGAACAAGACGTGTAGGCCGTGGCATTTCTGCAGCACTACAGTATTTCATTGCAACACTGTTTTGTCATACATTTTACCTTTATCAAAACAATATTGCAGCTTGTGCAACATTGCACTTGGCCATGAGGCAATCTCAGCAATATTTCGGATTAACTGTGCAGCCTTAGTACTAAATAATAAATATTTGACCGTTACAATTATTCCAAAAACTAGAATAATTGAAATCTAAAATCTTAAATAAAATAAAAAAGTAACTTCAAATGTATCTACACTTGTGGACTGAATACTCTATACTGCTCTATACTGAATACTCTATGACTTTATGTGCTCATTTATTTTTCCTATGATATTATGTTATACTTTGTTGCCATCTGCTGACCAAACAGAGAAACTGACTAACCCAAGTAACACAGTACTTGCAATACGGTGTGTACCATATTTTTCTGGCTTTGAGTGACAAACATCTGTTGAAATGGCACAAGGATGTTTATAACAAGTGTTGCTATACAAGAAACAATAATCTGCTAGCAGATAATACACTTAGAGGTAAAATCTTGATATAACATCTTGGTATATAGTGTTTTAATACAAGTTGCATCTCATTCACACGTTGACGGCACGTACCGACCTTCATAAAAAGTTTATGATATTATATTTTATTGAGGAAATGATCTTTGTGTTAAGTATCTCTCAAGATTGTATCAGGGATTCATTTTATAAGAAAGATAGTCATCAATCCTTCTTGTATCTAGAATGACACATCAGGTACCTTGAACCTTGACCTACCTCTGACTTCTCAGCTATAGTTTTTGATAGGACATTCATTTTAGTTTTTCTGTTAAAACTTGGGGATCTTAAGGTTAGGACTGACATGCACCGATATGTTTTTAGGAGTTTCGCCTAACTCAAACTCAAAGTTCGGAACTTTCTTTATTTATTGCTTGGCATCTGTCTTTGGCAAAATCAACATTTTTTTTTACCCTGATAGGTCAATCACAACCAGTCGAAAGGATAAAATCAGTAATGACTACATTGGCCCTGAGAGTTGTAAAATGGTGTCAGAGAAGGAATTAGAGAGCGAAATAGGAAATGAGGAGGAGAGAGGATTTGAAAATACAAAGAAAAGGAAGCAAAGCAAGGTGTCAAGTGATTCCAGTCAGACAATGAGGAAAGAGGAGAAGTATCTTGTTGGTATGGTAGCGGAGACGCAAACAGATATTCAAGGATATACATATGAGGTTGTGAAGTTTGTAGAAGGAAAACTGGGAGAAGTGCAATAGATCCGGAAAACAAGGAGCGGGATGGTTATCACTGAATGTGTGTCAAAGCGAGAGAGAGATAAAGCCCTGGAGATTCATGAATTTGAAGATGATAGCAATTTGAATTGCTTCCGACTCGAGTTCAAAAAATGGGAGTAATAAGTGGCGTGCCAATATCAGAGGAGGCCGAGTCAATTCGGGGTATAGAAGATGTGTGTGAGGCAAGGAAGATTCCAAAACAGGGAAAAGGAGAAATGTAATTTGCTGTGTTTGACCTTTGAGGGGGAATTGCCGAAAAGTAATATGGACCTGTTGCTGCTGTTTGTAGAGGAGTTAGAAGATGTGTAAGTTGTGAAAAGAACAAATGTAATGTGGAGAAGAGTAAAAAAAGGGAAGGCCTGCTCAGTAGGAGAAATCACAGGGTCAGCACAATGTCCAAAAATCAAGAAAATAAAAATGAATAAGAACAGAGCAGAAAAGTGATTGTCATACACTGAAGCTAATGGAAGGACACAATGGCATAGTGGCAGTGCAAAAGGAACATGAGATTCTTGAACGTTGAGTGGACATATCAGGACGTTGAGGGAAGGATCTGCACCTAGCCTGCTCTCGAGTCTGATCGAGTTTGGGTGGACAATGTAAATAGTTCGCGCTGGAAAACTACTCAATCCAGCAGGTGTCGGTAAAGCAACGTGTATGGACCGCCATCAAACACTGAAGAAGAAGAAGAAGAAGAAGAAGAAGAAGAAGAAGAAGAAGAAGAAGAAGAAGAAGAAGAAGAAGAAGAAGAAGAAGAAGAAGAAGAAGAAGAAGAAGAAGAAGAAGAAGAAGAAGAAGAAGAAGAAGAAGAAGAAGAAGAAGAAGACTTCAAATCCCGAGCAGCATTTCACCCACTGCCATAGTAGCGGGAAGTTGGTTTGTGTTTACCAAGTAGGCTAGACTGTATAAAACAATGGACGGCCAGAGTCGAGTCTTCGCTGCGATATTACCGGCCACTGGTCGGGAATTCGCCGGTAATGAAAACGAGCAGGGACTCGAAGTGCGAGCAGTTACTCGTCAAGGACCCAGTAGCCGGGTTAGGGAGGTCCAGGTGACGGGAACAGCGGAGGTTTGTTGCCCGGCGGACCGAGTGTCGGTGCGGGTCAGTGTGGGTAACAGCAAAGAGTCAGTCAACGAGGTGACCAACAGCGTGTCACGGCGACTTGAATACATTTTACAAACCGTCAGGTGAAAACATGACCTAGTTTAACACTATAACGTTGTAGCTAACGATACTTGGCTAACAGTAACGTTAGGTCAGTAAGGTTATTAACGTTTCCTTCAACGTAACGTTAATTAGAAAATGTAAAATGAGTGCTGTTAACTGAGGTATTGAAGTACTCTAGTAACAGTTAACGTTAGCGGTCAACAAAATGACACTGAGTAACTTGCAAGTGTAGCTGTCAGTAAAATACAGTAGTGTAGAAAGTATGTCCCTCAGTAATGTGGTCGGTCGTGGACTACTCTATAGGCCACTATTCACTAACAGCCCTGGCAGCCCTGTTAGCTTTCTAATTGTATGCTCCCTGCTTATTTGTGTGAAATCTATTTTTTAGATTTTAAAAGTTGCTAATTCTAACTACCTTGTTCTTTAAGTCTCTTTAAGTACACCATGATTGCAATGAATGAAATATTCTTTAATTTATTCACTTAGACAACATGGTGTCAGTGACAACGACACCACAGTGAGGAAGTTTCTCCACAGAGAGGCAGACCAATATCACATGGATGCAGAGGTGGAGTATTTGGACAAACATGATGCCGTTACAGCACATATGTGTATTGAGTTATACATGACAGTGTAACAAAATCCGCTCACAGGTCGTAGTCACTTTCTCAGACTTTGAGAAGATGGAGCGTGTATGTCGTGTCCTGCTGGAGAAGCTGGACAAGAGTGTTAATGTGGGAACACCGCAGTTCTACCACAGTGCTGAATGCCTGAGTCAAGTGAGGTATAGAGAACACACATCTCTGCATCACTGTAATACCTATACAGACATGTCCTAGATTTGATGAAATGCAGCAATTGTAACTTGTGTGTTCATCTGTGCTCTAGGCGGCGTGCGTGTGTGTCAGCAGTTGAAAACGCTCAGCAGAAGGCCTGTGAAGTCAGCCAGCTCCTGGGGCAAACTCTGGGACACCCTCTATTGGTCAGAGAGGAGGAGACAAAGGAGTGGAAGAATGAAGATGAGGTGGATGGGGGCAGAGGCCAGGGCGCTGTACTTCACCTTCCCTGTGCACCCACAATCACCGCCTCCGCACGAGTGTCTGTGTCCTTCAGCCTCAGAGACAGAAGCAGGAAAAAACACTGAAGACATTTGTCATTGACTAATGAAACCACAGACCGTCGTCACATTTAAAATTATTTTATTGTTCAGTTGTAGTGGCTGAATGAGTGTACAGTTTTTCCAATACAGTATTTTAATGGGAAAACTACATAGATTTAAAAAGCAATTTTGCTAGATTAAATGTCTTTCATCTGTTTTACTGGCATATCAAATTAGAAAACTATATATTTGTACATCTCAAAGAAATAAAAGTTAGGACAACTAGGAGATAAACTACAACATTCATAAGTGAGTTCCGTTGTTACTTGAAATTCACATTGAGATCCAGTAATGAGGCAAAAAATATCTTCAATCTGCTCAAATCTTGGCCTATACAACTACCAGTGGTGGAATGCAACTACTGTATACAAGTATAATTTCTCTTGTATTTTACTTAAGTCAAATTATGAGGTACATTTTGGATTCAAATATTGCACTTTTAACTCCACTACATTTAGTTTATAACTTAAGTTACTACTAACTTTGCAGATTCAGACTATCAATGCAAAATATAATTCATGATGTATTATAGGTGAAGCTACCTGGCAGGATATAAAGTAGTTAAAATTAGCCCCACCTTTACCAACTGTAAAACAACATACAATATTCTGTAATGCCAGTCTGCATAAAGAATACTATTTATCATTAAGTTTATTTAAATAGTAGTACTTGCATACTTTCAAGAGCAGGACTTTTATATGTAGTATTGAGTATTTTCACACTGTGGTACTTTACTTAAGCAAAGTATCTGAGTACTTCTTACATCACTGATGACTAGTAAGTCAATATGTCTGAAGAAAATATTGGCATTTGGCATCTACTCATTACAACTTATGATTGACAGATCTCAGTAGATTTTTTTTTTTTTGGACAAATGTAGAACTTGAGACCAGATATGTCTCTCAGACACATTTTGAAAAGTCAGAAACACCCACAGAGAAGTAATAGCCAAGCTTACTCCGGTGGTTTTAACATTGCATATCCCGTGTCGCCTAAATGTTCACGCACAGCCGAGCAGTCAGGCGTCCACTATGTCGTCCTCAGGATAGATCTCTCTGAGCCAGGGCTGCATGACGAACCGCTCCCCATCAAAATGTGTGAAGTAATTCTCCAAGGTGGGAATGTCCGGCTAGAAGCATCCAACAGTGAGTCCCAAACATGTACTGAATGTGTGTTGATGTGCTGTGATTCTCAGTACATACCCTCATCCCAGTGATGCGCTCAAGTTGCGTCTGAGGCAAGTATCCAACAAACAGAGAGGAGGGTCCAGGCCCGCTGAACAGTACTTTATAATGAGGGGTCTTCTCTGCTTTGGTGCCCTGCATGCATATACAGTCACAGAACTGGCTCATTGTTTACATTCCCACACTGCCAACACTTGAGTTTAAGAGAACTTAAAGAGGGACAAAGGACTGAAGGAGTTTGAAGAAGCAGTATTGGTATGTAGAGCCATGGCTGCTAACCTCAAAATTGGAATACATTTTGTCGACCCACTCTGCAGGGGCTCGCATCTCGGGGTCCCAGCTCACCACCACCCCAACCATATGACCCTTCCTCTCCATCACCACCTCTCCAACTCGCAGAAACACATACGGAGGACGAGGGCTCCGTGCTGTCTTTGAGGCTGCAAGGATGAAGAAAGATGAGAAATTTAAGTTTATCCTAAGAACGTGGCAGTGTATATTGGCAACTAAAATAAGCAAGCTCCAGATGATTGACCAAAAAAAATAAAACATTCTATAGATATAGTAGATAGACATAAACCTCCAAAGAATCCCTGGTCATTATCATAAAGCATGGACTCTATGGCAAGCGACTCTTGTGGCACTTCCTGTCCCAAGCCAACCAAAGACCTTGGGAAAGCAAAAACATTGTCAATCTGTTGTTACAAGAAGTCATCACTTTGGGGATCTGGGAAACATCCCTTACTCACTGGATTTTGGACATCTGCTGGCTTGCCCAGTCACTCCATGCAGTGGCATTGATGACAGATTTTCTCCACTCTTTCCAAATTCGAAGCAACCTGAAACGCGATGGTTGTTGATTAATTCTAAAACACTAGGTAAGGATGCGCTCGTTTCATTATGTCTATAGGAACTAGGATGCATATTAATTCATTTATTAAATTTCAAAAATTTCCCCCAACTCTTGGATGTTTTCGCCTTCACACAACGTGGAGACGCCCTACACATGCGGCTGTGGGAAAGAAAAGCCCCTTTACGGACGGATCCTACCGTGTGGTCGCGTGGTAGCGCTGCACCGGCGTGGAGCCGCTCCACCTGGTGATGATGTACTGCGCGGGCAGAGCGGAGAGCAGCAGCGCGAGCTGCAGCACCGCTGTGGCCGAGAGCTGAGGCATGACTGCGCAGCTGCACCTGCGGGAAGGCGCGTCAGGTGTAGGACCCAAATCTAAATCAGTCCAAAGTTGACTTGTAAGCCATCTCTAAAGAAGAAATCACACACATAAGTTCCGGCACAGAGTGCCTTCTACAGTGAACGGACACTCTAGGACAATAGCCTGTGTTTTGTATGATAGGGTTATTCGCCGCAGAATGTTAGCATATTAAAACTAAAATCTTGATAAACAACATGGCGTTACAGTACCTTCAAGGAAACGAAAGTCAAACGGCGTAATTGTCTAAACGTATTAGGCTACATTAGAAGCCTAATTATAACCCTTACCTCTTATTAAAATCCAAAGTCTTTCTGCAACTATCTGCCTAACATTGCGTCTGAGAATCTGTTTGCGCCTGGAAACCAGAACAGAGTGCCTCGGTTTCACTTCTGTTTTATTTACATATCCTTAACCACACGCGCGCACATGCCGCTACCACCTGTGTATTTACATTTCTGTAAAAAAACAAAACAAAACAGGTAGTCTGCCCAATTGCCGCAGCCCACGCACGAACCGACGGACCTTTAGCTGCTCGCCACGTCAGGAAGAGCCGAGCCTGTTTGCCCCGGGCGGGGAAGTACGTGGTTTTTTAAACAGTGACGCTAGGCAATGCAAGTTGGGAGAGTTGTTGATTCATTCCGCATTACTGTAGTAAATGCAACAGCCTTAACTGATCTGTATCTGCAACTTACACCCTTTATGTTGTGAATAATATGAATTTAGGTTTCAAACAAAAACAGTGAGGATGTTTACACAATGAACGCCAGGAAAGAGAAGTGGATATGGAAACACAACTGTTTATTTACTTAAAATATTGGTATGAACTAACAGGACAGCAGTACTCCCCTACACATACATTCTAGCCATATGCTTCTTTTTTGCATTAATTCCTTTATATATAAAAAGTATCCAAACTAACAAAGACATCCTCTTCAAATCAGTTCACATGAAACACCCCTT
>JAPMOB010237205.1:0-21920 GCA_029875015.1 Lepomis gibbosus
CCGGGGGAGAATGAGTGTGCAGAAACACTGAGTGAGAGAGAAGGAGACAGGAAACCATGTTTTTTTTACAGTTCCTGGTGCTGTTTTAAAAAATATATTTATTATTAAATGTTATTAAAAATAGGAGAATAAGAGAGCGGAGAGAAGGTAGAATGTTGAAATAGATAGTAGGAGACAGGAAATCACAGTTAACTTAGCATTACTGTTAAACACAACTCCCTGCGTACATGTTCCATGAAGAAAAAGTGGGCTGCTTGTGGTGTCAAACTGGTACAAAAATAATAATATAATGTTTTGTTATAATAAGAAAAACAGGGGACCTTTGAGTAAAAATGATGAATAAATACAATAATCTGTAGTAAACCAAGGGCCTTAATATGTTGATTGTGGTATTTTTCAGTGTATTGGTCTTTTGTTGAAGTTGCAGGTTTGTTGTGGTTCTGTTGGGGGTTGTTTTGTAAGTACCACAAATACTTGTTGTTTTTTGTGATTCTTTATGCTTCCCTATTCTAAAAGTCTGTGTATACTTTTTTGGTTCTTTGTGGGATGTGTGCATTTGGTTGGTTGTTCCCCTTAAATTCCGCTGATTAGTAACTCTTCGTACCTTTTTCTGTGTTTTCACAGAAGGTCCCACGTGGAGCAATGTGATCATGGTTTACAGCAAATGTCTTTAAGGGGTTTTCTTATCTCAAAATAACATTCATGAACTGTAGCAGAACCCAGATTCTGGAAATATACTGGGGTTGAGACCGTTTGCACCTCAGCCTGTCGATACTCCAGGAGATCTTTTGTTTTTCCTGTTTTGTTGTTTTTAAAGTAAGTAAAAGTCAGTAAAGAGCAGTTAAAGCAGCACCCCAGGCTCAGTGACCACAGTACCTCCAGGATTTAATATATTTTTCCTAATTGACCATGATTTTGTCTGGTGTAAATGATGTGGAAGCCAGTGGGAGAGTGTGTATTACAGCCCTGTAGGCTTGAGAGACGAGCTGAACTCTCTGCCAGCCCGTTACAAAGCAACCATCACATTTTTATCCACATAAGCTGCAGTGTTTGGACCATGCTCAGATTAGTCTTTCCTTCTTTATTATCTTGTTTGCTTTCTTGTTTCCTTTCCTTTACATTTTAGTTTGTCTTTTCAAATTTCTTCTTTTCATCTTTCTTTTCTTTCTTGATGTTTTCTTTCCTCTTTGTTTCATAGTTTGATTTTACAGCTTTTCTCTTTTCCCTCTTTCCTCCTTTGTCCTAAGCTTCATTTTCCATCTTTCTTTAAACATGCATCCATTTCTTGCTTCCTTTCATCTTTCCTCTCTCGCTTCCTCTCCCTCCTATCTTTCTGTCCTGTTCCCTCTCTGGTGAAGACTTGATCGTCTGCAGCAGATAACAAGTCCAAGTTTCCTTACTGCCCCTGATTACATCAGCACATGCAGTCATGCTTTCTCTCACTCTCTCTTTCTCCCTCTCTCTTTCCCTCTCTCTCCTTTTTGGAAAAACAACTCATGACATCACCAACAGCTGCCCAGCTGCATGAAAGAGTGTGTGTGTTTGGTGTATATTCACAATTGTGTGTGAGTGTATGTGCGCAAGTGTGTATGCATTGTTGGGGGGGGAGTACTGTCAGTTGCCAAGGTAACTGAGCAGGATCAGTCAAGGGGAGGCTGACCACCTCCTCCGCTGGTTTACAGTTGCAGGCAAAAACTTTGCAGCAGCAGTTATGCAAGAAATATCTATCTATCTATCTTTAATTTTCTTATTGCTATTAAGTGCTATTCGGTGTGTTATAATGTAATCAATAAGGGTGACAAGAATAAATGACACCTGAGTATTTCCCTCTCTTTTCTTTTTTGTCTCCTTCTGTTTGGGTGGTCAACGCTCTGCTTTTGTCCCTATAGCTGGGCCTGCTCATTAGGCCATAAAACCTTTTTAATTGGATACTGAGGTCTGTGTGGTTATTTCCATTGGCCTATTGGGGTGTCGTTCGATAATTCCACCCATCTCTCACTGACAGAGGCCTATTGGTCGTTGTCAGTTCCTTTTTCCACATTACGGGAGGCCATTGTGCAGAGAAGCAGGGGGAGTTTCAATGTAGTGAGAGCAGGTTGAACAGGGCTCTGTATAGTGTGACAGAAGGTGATTTGTAGATTTAGAGGTACTATATGTAGCATTGAAGCATCAAATACATCATTAGCACATTCATTTATAGACATTAGTAAAAGTATAGTTGGCAAACAATGATAGAAAAGGAGATTATCAGCCTCCTCAGACAACTTTCTTAAATGTTTATCTGTGTGCCACAGAATAGCTTCTTATGGGAATTCTGCTTTGCTGCACTACAACACAAAACAGGAAATAACCTCCTTTTACAATTGTAATTGACCAGTGTAGTCCCACATGAATTGCCAAAGGCCAGGACCAGGACAGATAGCACTTTCGGCACCAAACTTGTGTTGTACTTTTTAAGGTACTGGAAGTGAAAGTGAAAATGTTTGGCTTGTCACATAATTCCCACTTAGTGGAAATGAGACTGTGATGAAGGGACATACAAACATCACATTCTCCAGGTGACCTTCATCTCAGTTCTCTTCTGCTTTGTTTGTCTTCTCTGTCTTTCTATATTCTGTTGTCCTACAAGCCATAATATATATTCTGTAACCCTCCGGAACAACAAGGTGTTGAGCTGCACCTCTAACAGCCGGCTAATCCTACAGATCTGATCAAAGGTAGCCAGTTAACCTGAGCTTATCCGCAGACTAAGGAGATCTGTTTAATGAGCTTACATTAAACCAGCCGGCACGTCTCGCTGCTTGCTTCTAATCAGCTCGGATGGAGCGAGGTTATTTTACACTGCGAGATGGATGTTTTATTTTATTTATTATTAAGTCATGGTTATATATCTCTTTGTCTGTCTGCGTTCCTCCTCATCTATTCCTCTGTCCCCTTTGATTGCATTTAATCTTTATATATGACGAAGATTAATTAGCTACATATGTAGTATATATGAGGAAAGTCGTCCTTCATATCCTTTATATAAGCATGGTAATTTTATTCTGTTTGTGTTCCCCTGTAAGTTGAGTTTGGTTTTCTGACATGTTATCAAGGTGTTTGGGTGAATTTTAAATTTCAAGCAGAAAAGAAGCAAGACAGTTTTTTTATATCTTGGAGATGCAATTTAATATTTTCATCTGAAACTGTAGTTTAAAAAGGCATCTAGAAAGGTGCTTCCTACAAAGCATGTATATATCTATCGTTCAGGTCTATCTGTCAACATTTCTGTATACATCGTGCAGAATCACCCCGTCTTTTTGTCTCTCTTACTCTCTGTTTTTCTGACGTTACGTTGTTGTGACAGGCTTCACGAAGGTTTCTCTCTCTGCTTCCCAGTCTGTCTGTCTCTGTGCTTGTCTGTTGGTCTCCCTCTTTGTATGGTCTCACTCCATTTTGACATTACTGTCGTGACTCTGTGCCGATCTGCCTCTCCCTCTCTGAGTTTCTGTCCATTTCTCTGTCTTTCCTTCACCCTTCCCCTCGCTTGATGCTTTTCGGATGTGACAGAAGTCGTGTGAACCTCTGTATCTCTTTCTATCAGTTGTCGTTCTCTCTCCTGACGATGTTATTTTCCATCAGAGTGGTGCTGGAAGTGAAAAAGCTGTATATCTCAGCATAGCAGGGGATGAACATCATGTACCTGTGAACACAAGACCTCTGGCAATGCTGTCACATCTTGTCTCTTCTTCTTGTCTGTTGTGTGCTTCTCTGCTGATGTATCTCAAATATTAACAAAGTTTGAGAAACTTACTCCAGAATGGAAACTTCAGGGATCCTTAAAGGACTCTCAGGGGACTGTGATTTTTTATTTTTACAAATGGGTCACTTTGCTGAAATTACCCAAATACGACATTCATACTAGCTGGCGGTTTTCAGGACAAATGTAGTGGAAACCAGACTGGTTATGCCTTTAGGAGTTGTCTGAACCGAAAAACAACATTAATAAACCAAGAAGGAATAGCATTTGTCAGGTCATGGAAGCTCTGACATTTCTTCACCAGATTTTTAGATCATGGCCTCTAAATTTATTTACATCAAATATTCCTTAGTGCCCAAGTTTGCAGCTGCCTTGATTTATCTTTTCATTCCATTCACTGTAGCAGGACATTTTCCCCACTGTGAGAACTGAATGAGCTCATACTAATATACTAAGAGAATTGTTTATTTTTAAACATTTTTTATTCATCAGTCATTTTGCTCATTGCAGATACAAGACAAAAACAACAGTCCGAGCTCCTGTGTATTCCTTCACAAAGGTTTGATGCAGTTTGGTCATAAAGAAATATATACACATTGCAAAATTATACATTCAATATTCCACACAATACACTTTTAAAAATGTTTTTTAATTATGAAACATTGTCAGTAAAAATATACAATGTTATGTACTACATAATCTGCTGCTGATGATTAAATTATAAACATACTTTCTCTGTAATATTTGTTATTGCACTTCCACAAATTTAGGAAGGTTGCAAGAGGGTTTTTTTTTCAGATTGACAGAAAACATACCACTTCATTGTAAAATTCATTTTGGGGTTTAATTCCACTAAGTATGAAATCTACATCCTGGCCATGACCTTTAAAACACTAGAAACTAGTGTGACTTCAATGTGCCTTTATTCTCAGCTACTGTCAACCAGAGCGCCCAGCTCTCTCCACCCTCGGATGGAGCGAGTGAATCATGGCTGCTAGATGCAGGTTGACCGCTCTGCTGCAATTAACATCCCGAGAGATTCCGAGACATCTTTTCAATGAGGAGCCACTATAACTACATCACTGCAGCGGTGTGTGAGGGGTCAAACCATTCTCCTCACAGTTTGACTGTTCAGCTGTAATTACAACAAAAAGCTGCAGCAGCAGAGGGTGGATGTGTCCCCTCACACTTGTTATGATCTCTATCTTCTTCACATGTTGCTTTCTGAGTTAGATTTTTAGGACCGAGGGACCTTCTGCTGCCCCTCATCCTGGATTTGGTCCAGCAACATCATGCATTGTCATACTTCACATGCATATGTAGCTGTGTGTTAATGTGAGTGAGAAATCTGAGGAGTGTGCTTTCTGTCTGCTGCCTCCGGTGCCTCCCTGATCATCAGGGACGGGAGGAGGAGGAGGAGGAGAGCAGAGGAGGAAGGAGTGAGTCATGCTAGTTAGACTTTAATAAAAACAACTGCCAGGGTCCGCAGCCTGGATCATGATAATGATGATGATGATGATGAGTGTTCTGGTGTTGAACGAAGTGGTGTTGGGTCACTTGGTCACTGTGGAAATAGCGAGCTGAAGTTCACGTCCGGTATGAATTTCACAGACGTTTGCTTTTCATTTTCAATCCTCATCAACCTCTTGTACTTTTTTTACTTGATGCTGTTTGTCCAGTGTGACAATAAACTGGAGATGAGCTGCAAGCTGCATTAGGCTACTAGCTGCAAGCTACACAGTAAACAATGTTTACTGTTTATTTACTGAATATTTACCAGTTATCTGTGACTTAGTGGAAGTCCAAACCCCTGGCATTATTAGTCCCTTGCTGGCACAGTTTCAGGTGTTTCATCTCAGGAGTTTAACCTAACCTGAAAGTTGCTATAACCTAAATATTTAAAAATGTTTAGACTTTGGAGCGTAGTTCTGTCTTTTACAAATTGTGATTCTTGTTCTTTTTACTTGCTCCAGTCTCTGTTGAGGTCCTTGATTTGTGGTCTTTGCAAAATCTTTTTTCATGTTTACCTGTATTATTTAGCCCTGTAGTGCATCTCCAATTTTCCCAAGTTCTGTAACATACTGGTTCATGGAGTTTGAAACCCTTACAATAAAGGAAACCCATGACAACTTTATGTTTTATAAAGCTCCTGCAGTGGAAAAATGGCTCGAGTTGAATAGGAATGTTATCTATACTCTATTTTGTTCTGCCTGTTATGTTCTATGTCTACATGAGCAACATGAAAAATGTCCCATAAACTTATTTAAACGCAGGAGTCTTAACGACATTGAGCCGATATTGCTTCAGCAGCTGCAGCACATCAAGTTTGGAAACATCTTACAACGGTTAAAATGTCAAATGATGAGTTAATTTTACAAGGGGAAATGCAAAAGTCTGTCCTGTGCAAAGACACCCACACACAGTGATGTCTTGTACCAGTGGGACCAGTACCGAAATTATTGCCAGTGGAGCTCACTCTTGATCATTAAGGAGTTCTTTTGTGTTAACGCTGGTTTTGCATTTGTATGTCTGTGGTTGTGTCTTTGCGTTGTTGCTAAAGGATAAACAAGACATCAGGTCATGAGCAAACTAACGCAAAATAAAACGTATTTATTGAGGAGAGATTACCCAAACTTCCCCTGTAAGCATGATCATAATCAGCAGCCCATTTGTATTTTGTCCTCATTTTGTTTCCCTTTCTGTTTCCAGAAAGAGTTGTACCTCCAACAAGAGGGCCACGTTTGTGTGAACTGCTGCGTCTTCTTGCAGCAAGAGATGACTTTCAAATAATGTACATAGGGAGATAAAATCTGGGTGAACATAAATTTTAAAACTCCACTAATTAAAATAAGACGTTTATGTAATAAGTGTAATTTACTTTGTGCTGTATAAAAGGTGCTGTTATCATTCAACTCTGCAGCTCTATGGTGCTTTTAGCCTTAGTTTGCTCATACTTTTAGTTTTACAGCAGCTTTAATTTTTGACTCATTCTCAGCGCTTTCATCAACCTAACTTCCAACTGCAGCAGTTGTTTCAGCAAACAAGCTCTGATAAACCCACTGTAGGACAGACAGGTAACATTAGAGACTAGCTAATGAGCCAAATATGTTTCTCAGGAGTCGGTAGAGAGAATGACCCCAAATAAATAATAATGTTACCCCATGTCTGGATGTGTAAATTGGCAGCTGTTTGCTAAAACATTAGCCAAAACAGCTTTACCAGGTGGTAATTTGTCAGTGCTGTGTACTTTCAGGAATTACTATTAGTGTTTCTGATTTGTGTGTTATGGAGTTTTTCTGACCACTAGTGGCCACATTTAAACAAATCTGCTCTATTAAGAGTATATTTTAGTAAAAAGTGATGAGCCCAAACGAGAAATCAGTCCCATTACTGCATGGACATACAATGCTACCACTGCAACACTTCAATGGACCATATTACCACTTTAACACTGCAAAGTTCAAGTGTTTAATTTCCTGTGTATGCACTCATGATGCATAAAAGTATCATTACTTGCCTATATAAATATAAACTGATCTTTAGTGGTCTTTAAGTAAATATAATTAAATGAAGAGGGTCTTTGCTACAGTGGCACAGCTGTGCAGTAGCTTCCATATGATCTTGAGTGATAGAGTGGCCTTTTCTGCTACAATTACACTCATCATGTACACATACAAATGCATGCACACACAATCACAAGCTACACATAAAGAGAACACACACATTCATGCCAAGACAATGGCCTGCTAATCCTTGCTTCTGATTGGACAAGTCCAGATTACCCAGAGGGCACCAGCTGTCAGGGAGAGGCAAAGCCAGTTTCCTCAGTATCAGCACACACACACGCACACACACACACACACACAAACTCCACTGATCATGTCACTCTGCTCACTAATGCTGAATTTAATGCAGAATTACGCTGAAATGTTCATAAACGAAGCGTTGGCATCCTGAACGAAGTGTTAGCATGTGGCTATACCTGAAATGTCATGCTAAAATTTTTTTTAGCTCACTCTGCCAAAGTAAAGCATTCAGCTGCTGTCAACAGAAACTGTTTGTCACTGCTGTCAACAGACTGTAAAAATAGGCATGGGAATTAATCTCACCATAATGCTAACAGGCGTTACAAAAGTCCAGATTGGACAGGTAGCCAAATGGTGCAAATGCCTGAATATGCTGTGTGTTTTATTTTTAGCCTCTGCCGTTTCAACTGCCCACCCTGTAGACTAAACATTCAATTTTTTATCTACCGCTGGTGCAAGTACGCAATTTAGGCCATTAAAAGTATTAGAAAATCGGAAATTCAGTCATGAGAAAAAAAACATTTTTACATTTAGGAAGGTTTCTTTGTGCAGAAATTTAATTGATGCAGAACAAAACTGCAAAACTTGTATCTGACATCTGCTGACAATTAAGATTATATTATCTTTTGTTCTTTTGCTGCTCTTTTATAGACTGTTTTTAATTGGACTCTGCCGCCTGCTTTGACCAGTGTTGTTTCTGAAAAGAAAATCACTAAACTGGTCTTTGGCTTCTTGAACTCTCTGCCCTTCTACCATGATGTACCATCACCTCCCCCTCCACATACACACATACTGTACAGTTTTGTCTTTCATTCTGTCAATCCCTTTGCTCCCAGTGCAGCCACAGAGGGCCGAGCCAGGCCAGCCCAACAATGCAGGGAGAGGGAAGAGACAGGAAGCGCTAACTGACACGCTGCTGAGCTGAGATAAGAGTAGTTCGCACTAAATACTAGAGTCAAGGGAGAGGAAGAGAGAAGGAAGAGGGAAAGGAAGAGGAGGAAATGGGGGAACAAAAGGGAGATAAGTTTGTGAGGAAGGAAGAGGAATAGAGAAAGAAAAATGGAAAACAGAGGAGAGAAAGAGAGAATAAATGCTAAAAGGGTGAGAGAGAGGGACAGCCAAAGACAGATTTACTTTCAGTGTGTTGCTGAGATATAGCCGGACTGAGAAGCTTTGCATTGGCCTAGATTCTCCTCTGTTATACCCTCTGTCTGTCTGCCTGTCTTTCAACACTGGTCCTACTCTCTGGATCCAACACGGACTTATTTATTCTCTTAAAATGAAGCCTTATTATTTCTTAAAATGAAACTTGCAACATTGTCATAGACAGTGAAGCCATACAACTATGATAATACTTTCGTATTTGGTATTGTTTTGGCTTGAAACACTAAGTATGAGGTTAACTTGCTGATTTATTGTTTTTTAAGGCCACACTTTTCTTGTGGTTCTGCATATTTTAGCTTGTTTGTGAAAAGTCAAACTAATGATTTTGCAAACTGCTGTGTTTCAGAAGTGTGACTCTGTTTTATTGTTCCAGGCAGCCATTGGTTTAATTCATTATGTGATGATTAAGACTGCTGTTTGTACTTTTTTTCTTCTTCTTCTTTTTTTTTTTTTTTTTTTNNGTCATGAGGTAATGCAGTATAGTTGTTTTAATTCCATTTGCAGATACTGCATTACTACACAGCGATGATATACTGTAATGGATTTTACAAGTGAAACAAGTTTTAAGAGTCTGTTCATTGGTTTTAATATTATAGGAAAATTAATGGAAAACAACTACTGCCTCAAACACAAGTAATATTATTTATACAAAGTTCTAACCAGAAAACATTTTGGTATTGTACCTAAAAGTGTTTAGGGTGATTTCGTGTGCAGTGTGTGAACAGTGAAGTGCTTGTAGCCCTGATGTTAATTTTAGTATTTTATGAAATTCGAGTCCCCAAATGGAGACTTTGTAAAGAAAAGACCACGATTCCTAATTTTGTGAATCCAAACATCATCAAACTGAAGCCAAAACCTAATTCTCACCATTTCATTCAAAATGTACTTGAGCACTGTTTAATTATGTTACATTTTCTTCTTGACCCCCAATACAGTTGCTCAGTTTATAATGTTGTAGACACTGGGTGTCTGGTCACACTTCTCTGTGAAAAATGTGAGCGAGGATGTGCATGAACTACAACATACAGTATGTTCAGGACACACACAAACACATGAACTAGTAAATGCTTTTCTCAGTGAACATAAATCCTTGTTCCTCCTGCTGAAGAGGTAGAGTGTAAACCCTCTGAACCTCCACAACCTTTTGGCAATCACAGCAGCATGTTTTATTCTTAATGTCACAAGGGAATTAATTTCCTGATTGGATAAAGTCCTGGAAAAAGACATAAACTGAATGTTTCTGATATGTTCAGGGGGAAGAAGATGCAGTGGAAATATGAACTCTGATGTTTTCTGAATGTTGCATTCTACCTGTGAGGTCAAGAATAGCTATTTTTCTGGCCTTTATTTACATTTTAGAAATTAACCTTTCAGTCCAGACTGACTTTGTGTCATTGGTCTGTCTCTGCTTTAGCTCTCTGTCTTGCACTGATCAAGATGTATTTTGTGTTACAGTCTCACCCAAAATCTGTGGTAAACACTCTTTAAGCAATCTGATCTAATATTTACACATTTCTTATTAGTTTTGTAATTTATTTATTTGACTTGTTCTCCTCTTGGGTTTTCAATGCAATTTCTGTATAATTCAGTGTCTCTTTGCTGTTGTTGCTGCTGCAGCAGCGTAATTTCCCTGCAGGGATCATTACAGTATCCTAATATCTTTTTTCATCTTGTATTTGTTTTTGTTTTTAAATGCGCCAGGGTTGGTTTCACTTTCAACTACACATAGAAATTATGAAAATAGATGAATAGTTGTGAGTTTTCATGTCAGAACTGGGACAGCATTTCCCATACAACATCAAATATTTACCTGCCTTCTGTGCATTTCCCACCTGCGGAAACATTTTGAACATGTCAATTTGAACAACATAAACATGAACAAATCATTATCGTTCTTCGCCCTCTGCTCCTCCTTATTCTACTTCTTCTTCAATAACATTCAGTGGTGTGCCAGAGTTACAAAATACTTAACAAGCACTCGTTTGAATATTTGCATAGCAGCCGCTGATGAAAAAATGCTTGTATTATTGTTTCCTCTTTTTGTTTAAAAAGCTCCTTGTATATTTTTCAAGTACTGTTGAGAGTACCTTTAGTGTAACGTCATGCACTGACCTATCTGTGTGTGTGTGTGTATGCAGGGACGACAGAGCGGGTGTGTCTGATCCAGGGGACAGTGGAGGCGCTGAACGGTGTCCATGACTTCATCGCTGAGAAGGTGAGGGAGATGCCTCAGAGCACCCAGAAGACAGAGCCGGTCAGCATCCTGCAGCCGCAGACCACCGTCAACCCAGACCGCGTCAAACAGGTCAGTCAGCCCTTCTATTCTATTCTACTCTATTCCAGGAAAACCCAGAGAAACTGAGGCTATCACTGCAATTGTATGTGTTTATTAGTGTATGTATGTATGTATGTATGTATGTATGTATGTATGTATGTATGTATGTATGCATGTATGTATGTATGTATGTATGTGTGTGTGTGTGTGTGTGTGTCAGCTCTGCCTCAGCTGTAGGTGTGTGTGAGGAAGAGAGAGAGGGATGTGTTTGTCTTTGGAGCGACAAATGATGTGTGTTTCTGTGAGTTGTGACTTTCTGTTGAAGTGAAGATGAACGAAAAAAGAAAAACAGGAGATGATACAGATGGGTAAACAGATGAAGGAGGGAGAGAGAAAGGCAATGACAAATGAAAAATAAGGAGAAAGGAGCAACAAGGAGACACAAAGGACAAAGGAGAAATTACAAAAGGGGCGAGGCAGAAGACAAGACGGGGGGTATTAAAAAGGGAGGGGAAGGAGGACAGGAGGCAAGATGAAAGGCAAAAGAGAGAAAAGGGAGAAAAATGGAGGTAAGAAAAAAAATAGAGAGTGAGTAGGGAGAGCAATGACATGTCATGAGACAGGATGCCAGGTGTGGAGGTGTGAACATATAAACTCCACATGTGACATGGACTGTAGGCTGCCACACACACACACACACACACACTCCCCCTGAGCCAGAAACCTAAACATCCACAAGCCAACAGGAAACAGTTTCCTGCTGAGGGAGGAAGCGTGATCGAGTGTTCGCTGATCACTCTGTTTTCGCCGTCTCTCTCACGCACACACGCACACATCAATTATGTGTGAGAAGTGTCTTAATGAAAAACATGGAGCTTCAACTTTCCATCCCACTGACTTCCTGTAGCATTCAGCCTTTTCATCTACCGCTCTCCCCCTCCCTTCTTCTCCTTCTCTCTCTCTCTCTTGCTCGCTCTCTCCGATTATTATGTAGTACATGGCCGGAGGATGAGTTGATGTTACTGATCCTACTGAGCAAGTTAGGACTGTCACCTCACGTGAATAATGTTTATGGAATTATTGTAATGTTATTGTTACACAATATTATTTAAGCAGGATTACAATATACTTGTTTGTAGCCACTGTCACTGCTCATAAACATCCAACCTCTAAACTATTTCTTCTAACCTCTCTGTTAGCTGGAGAATATATCGGCTATTTGGTAGTTAGGCCCGCACTGTGGAATTTTTATGTGTTATGTGAGTGTATTAACATGCATAGTGATTGATAGTGATAATAGCCTTTAATTGGCCTAAACAATATCAACACACTTTCTACAAAGTGATCAAATAGGATGTGAGACAGTTTGTTATCTAGATGTTGACGTATGAGTTTACAAGTAATGTAAAAAAAAAAATCATATTATTGCATTGCTATTGTATATCATGTAATAGGGATTCTTTCTCTCTGAAAAGCTGAAACACTATCCTGATGTTTTGTGTTCATATTCTTAAGTAAATTAGAAGTTATACATGTCAATATGAAAATTATTTGACAACATTGCTATTTAAATAAAGATTTTAAAGAAGCCCCCTCGAGGCTTCACAATTTACCATCTCAAACTGTAGTTGATATTTGTTTAGCAGAGAACATGCACAGATAAGCTGAACGCCATGTTTTCCGCTGTCAACAGTGTTTCCTCAGTTCACATGAAGCTCATTCTACTGCTGATTGTACAGCTAAATCTAAGTGCCAATACCAGCTGTGTAATAGAGGACAATTAGTGCAACCATTGATTATGATCCCAATCTGTTTAAGTCATTATCATCATTCTCTCTTCATGATTGCTCTATATTGATTTGTCAGGTCTGGCATTGTTTCCATCTATTGGCTGTTTAGGCCTGCTAGACAATGCATTCAACAGGGCTTGTGGGCACACACACACACACACACACACACACAAGACTTACTGACTAAAAGACTTAAACTAGGTTTAAAACAAAAATAAATAAATAAATAAATAAATAAAACTGGCGACCTGTCCAGGGTGTACCCCGCCTTTCGCCCTATGCCGGCTGGGATAGGCTCCAGCCCCCCCGCGACCCTGCAAGCAGGATAAGCGGCTGACGATGGATGGATGGATGGATAAATAAATAAAGTAATCATAAGGAGAAAAAAATTAAAATGTCCTCACATGTTTTAGATTTTTCTCCTCGTCCCTGAGCTCTGGTGTTACACTAGTGCTGCGTACATTTTCCCCTGCTGTGATTTGTCATTCTCTGTCATAAGCAGAATTGGGAGGCGGGGGAGGCGGGGGAGGGGAAGGAGCGCTACGCCTTTATAGTTGTGAATAATTATAGTTATCAGACTTGTGTACACACACAGTCCTCAGTGATAAGAGTTTTTTTGCGGAGTACACAATTCTATGGTGCAGTTATGAAGAGAGTTTTATGCATAATTAATCAATACTGTACACACACACATACACACTAACTCGCCCACACTCAATCCTCAAGCCCACACACACTCTGCAGAGTTCAACTCATGCAGATAACAGTCTTGTATTGTGTTTGCACATATGGTGTTTTGTTTAATGTCAAAATCTTGCTGTAACTGTTACTCTTGTCAGGCTGTGAAGGTTTACTCTATGGTCAAAAGCATGTGCATCCTTCCTGGGCATCCATTCAGCCTCAGGAGCATTAGTGAGGTTGATCATAGATGTTGAGTGATAAGGCTCGTATTCGGTGTTGCTGTTCATCCCCAAAAGTGTGGGATGTGGTTGAGGTCAGGTCTCTGGGCAGGTCAGTCATGTTTTTCCACACCAAACTCTAGTTGCCAGGAAATGAGCATAGATTCCAGGAAGTTACTGCCCAGAGCCAAACAACACCGCAGCAGTTGTCATTTTTACCTGGATTTTGTGCCACTTAAACAAATGAGATATGAGGTAATGTGTCAATTTGTGAGCTTTAGAGGTTTTGGTTGGCAGATTTTAAATCTTAAAGTACATGCCTCTATATGTTTTACCCTTCACTCCTCCATATGGACAAAATCGGGAAATCAATACAGTTGAAACAGCAGCTTTCACCTGCTTTGTCCTGGTGAGTTAATATGTGTTTTGATTTTTTTTTATTCAGCTTGTATTCTGCATCATGAGCATCTGAGCCTGAGGCTGACTGACAGTTGAGTAATGCTGTTTTGGACGAGGCGAGCAGCCGCGGCGAGACAAGCAGGCTAATAGCTGCTGATATTTAGACACTCATAATAGAGGGCGAATCCCCCTGTTGCTCTTTAGGCTATTTATACCGTGTCAGAGAGGCGACTAAATGGATTTGTGTAGCATTTGACGATACACACATATTCACACACACACACACACACCGAAAGAAACCCCCTCACCAAAATAACCTCCACAGCCCTGCTGGACACAATGGCCTCACAGTGGCCTCAATAATCCATGTGAAGATGTGCATGCACATATATAAGGCTGACATCACATTAAAAAGGAAGTAGTAATAAGAGGTTTGTTGTTAAAATGCTTGTGTTTTAGCAACATGCTACAGTACAATGTGTTGCCATTGTTTCACATACAAAAAAGACTCAATGCAATTTATGAAATGACATGATGAAAAATGCTTCAAGTTTCTGTTGCAGTATAGTAGCTTAGTAAAAAACTATTTCTTGGCCATGCGATTTGAGGGGCCCCTTAGATTTTCACTATTCTCAATTCTATACTCAAACTATTTAGTAGTATTAAAGGAAGAAAATATAAATCATTTTAAGGTAAACTGTATCTCATCACAAATTAAAAGAAGTGGAAGTCTAAATGCTCAGTTTGTAGTCACCACAAAGTATAATCAGAGCACTGTAAAGTAACATGTTACCCCCAAACAAAACACAGTCAAACAGACATATTTAAAGTTTTTGGGGTGTTTGTAAGCTGAGAAGTCTCTGTAGACCCTGACAGAGTTTTTAAAGCATGGCGGTCATTGTGGAAACAGCTTTGTAACCAAAACAACACAAACTCACTTTGAACTGATGAATGTACGTCAACACACACACACACATGTTGAGAAATACAACAGCATGCACATGTGTGCGTCTGAAAGATGAATTGGGGTCCAGAGCAATGCAGCTTCTGATTACTTCTACTACCGTCTACTATTTCGGGCTGTGGATAAAATGTCATCTTGTTCTTCTTCTTGTCAAGAGCACGGCTGTTGTAGCATGTGCTGTTGGTCTTACTGGTTAACCCCTGGGACTGGGCGAGAGAGAGAGAAAGAGGGTAAGAGAAACAGCAGAGATGATTGATGGGCGTTACTGATGTTGTGAAAAAGAGTTGGAATGAGAGACTAGAAGGAAGAGGGAGAAAACGAAGAATATAGAAGAAGATGACGTAAAGATAGATGGACAGAGAGAGGACAAACGCAGCCAAAAATGAGAGTCAGGCCGGCTGAGTGGGTGACTGAAAGCTGGAAGCTGATCTGAACTCTTGTTAGCCGACAGCTGCAGAGTGACGGAGAGCTTCACTGGAGAAAGCAGCTGCTGATAGAAAGAAAAACAGAGCAGCAGCAACACCGACAGACGACACGCCGCCTTTCAAGGCCACATAACAGGACAACAGACCAGTGAAGAAGATGATTCATGAGCTGAATAAATTCTTTTACCGGCTCTAATGAGGTCTGACATGACATATGCATGAAGAGAATTTATTGAGAGATTTTGTTACTTTTATTATTCGGTGTTTACTTTTGGTACCGCCCCCAACCCCCACGTACACTCTTGTAAAACACCTTCCCACCACCTTGTTCACACTGTTGCACATTCGTTACATAAATTAGATATTCATAGTTTGGAAGGGGTGATAATGCTCTTAAAATTGTTAGGGACTGTATTCCTCTGTTAAATATGCAAGATTTGGAATTGGATTCATGGTACAGTATCAAATACAGTAAAATACAGTGCTGATAACTCCCATAATTCACTGTCAGCTTTGATTTCAGGTAGTTAGTTTGATTGCTGACTGTGTATTTGTATTGTAATAAAGTAATACATGAGTGTAACTGAATAAACTAATTCAGCATAGTTTTTATAGCTTGACTTATTTGTTATTAATTTGTGTTTGTTGACATGTGAAGGAAATGTAAAAATGTTTTCAAATACAGTTACGTCAAGTCAAATTAATCTATTAAACATACAAAATACAAAACATCATAATAAATAATTTAAACTGTTCTAACACATCTGTGTTGCAGATGTTCAAAACTAATAACTAACTAATAAATCCAATAAAACAAGTTGTGTTAGGCTCATATTCAGCCTAATATCAGGGCTATACAACAGTTTAGTTAAAGTTAAGTGATATAAGTGAATATTTTAAGTGAATAAAAAACGAATCTCCTGAATTCATTGGCAAGAAAACACATTTATATTGACATAATTGACGTACTGGAACAGTTTGCTCTTGCTCTTTGACTTCTCTTTACTTGTGGTACTATAGCACTGTGCTTCAGCATGCCACAGATAAACATTTAAATTGTTTTATCACAAAAGTTAAACACTTTAAGGACTTAGGAGAACCTTGAAAAATGGTCATCCTCATACTGTTGTCGCCCGCAGTGGCAGTTGTTCTGCAAAAGTCTCCCTTTACTGTCAAGGCAAATATGGTTTGGGACATTTTTGCCTTCACTGAAGAGTCTCACGGCCTATTGCATAGCCACAAATTTTAATATTGACAATTTAGGGCAAGCGATAAACCCAAATACTAACCTCAGGGTGATGTCATAGACACCACATAAGTGTTTTGTGCAGTCAGTTTAGGTAACCAGGCGTGTAGTTTGTGATCATCCCTGTTTACCTGCTCATCTTTGAAGAAAAGCAGCACATAAACATTAGCAAACGTTACATAACAACCAAAGCACTCTGGAGACCTCCCCTACTGCGTTATATGTAGTGAAGCATCACCTACTTACTGAATCAATATTGTATTCATATTGGCAGTAAAACATGCCCTCTCGTCTGTTATTGTGGCATTATGGTGTTTGGAAGTGAGCTGCAGAGCCGGAGCTGCTTCCCCTGTGGGATCAGCTGTAAATGGCCTGTGGTTTTGTTGTGATATTATTCTGGGGCTATTTTTGGACCGAGCTAGTCCGCACTGGCATTTATTCACGCTGAAAACTGCAGCAGCACTCTGACATTGTTTAGCTGTGATGACCACAGCGTTCAATGGTGAACATGCTCACATACACGAGCATTTATCCACTGTAGTCTGGTTGTTTTCCTGGCTGCTCCCTCAGTTACTTCCTGCGGGAGAAATGGACCATTTCCTGTAACCTTTCACCTCAGGCCTTAACACCTGTTTCCTACTTCCTGTTATTTTCTTTCTACAAAGGAAGTTCGCCATAGATTTCAAACACGGCAACAGTCAGGATAAGTTTTGTGTTGTTGTTGCTAATCAACAAATTAATTAAAGAATAAGGTTCTGGTTCGTCAAAATTTTATCAAATTTGAATCCTTTTAAAGTCCCTATCAAATCCATATAGGTTCAGCTCTCAACATGTATAAGTAACTAGAGTTAACTAAAACTTTCTTTAAAAAAAAACTTTTTTATCTAAAATAATGATATGCATGAAAGTGCAAAAGTGGGAGATTCTGAGTACTGAAACTGACATGATGATATTGTCCACTGATTGTTTCACCACTCTGTGTTGAAATACAAACACATACGGTCCACTTGTGATCGTAGAGTGGTTTTGGAGAGTTTTGTTTTTCTCTAACAACTTTTTTTCTTAGTATAAACAAATTGCTCTGCCAATAAAAATAACAAAGAGAGATTTTGAAAAATATGTTGGTTATTTATACATCCAGCAGACACAGAGCAACTTTTTCATTAATTTTTAGCACTGTTTTTGATGTTTACCGACTCCAGAGGGAAATATCTGGCTCCATTATGTTCACCAGCTAGTCTCTAACTGTGTCTGTCTGTTGTTTTGCTGAGCAGGTAGTGTTAGTGAGTTTTTAGAGTTTTGGTTGTTGCCTGTTGTGCCCGAAAATGATCCTATGAGAGTGGTCCTATGAGACAGAACCAAAACAGTGAAGTTGTGGGCCGGACAGCTACATGATGAGCTGAAACTATAATGGGCCTTTCAGACAGACTGCAACGACCTCACTGCTGCACTGTGAAACCCATTATTTTCAATAGGTTGCGCTGTGCCACGGCGGTTTGTTACCGTGTCCAGCAAAGCGCCAGTGCAGCACAGCGCACTGCCCAGTACCTCGCGCACACGCCACAGTCAAAGTTCAAAATAGTTGAAGTTTTGCGCCGAATCCAGCAGTTTTGCACTGAACTCCCGCGGCCAGCGAAGCGCAACTCGCTTTCTATCGGAAAGGGCTATAAAGCTCTGTAAAGGGGAGCTGTAGATTCAGCTGATTATTCTCTGTACATTCATCACTAGAAGCAACTCCTTTAACATTGTCACATTATTTTCACATTGTCATTTGTGTGAAAAATAGCAATTGCAGCCTCTTTAACAAACATAAATTCAAAAACAAAAGCAAACAGCAGACACGTGCATTAACATTACATCTGCTCCATTCTATTCTCTTGACTCGTGGTCAAGGTTTTACACTCCTGATCAGTCTTTCTACAGTATGTTGCTTTCTTACCTTCTTACATAAACTTTTATCGTTTTTCCCTGTCAGTCCTGTGATTTGCAGTGTCTGCCTCACTGCTGAGTCAGCAGAATAACACAGTCTGTGTGTGTGTGTGTCTTATCTGCTCCAAATAGTGATGATTGAGTGTCTGCCATACATTATCTCTTCTGTAATTTATATTTTACTGCACTGTTTTACGCACATGAATGCCACACACAGAAAAATCAAGGTCCGATGCAACATCATGCTTTCTTTCTCAGTTCTTGCCATTCTTTTCTTCTTTTTGCTATTTAACATTTGTTTTTTTCTTTCTTTGAGACATATTATCTGTGGGGAGGGGGGCGTGGCTTCTTCCTTCTATGCTCATCGCACAAACAGATTTTGCTTTTTTACCCTTTTAAAAGAGACATTCTATTATGTTTTCACATTATCAGCAATTATAAGTACCTGCAGCACTGTGTGCTCGACGGAAAAATCTTTTCAGCCTTTGATTTTGACACATGATGTAAGAAGCTAATGACATTCCTGACACTGCTGCTAGCAAACTGTTGTCATTCATATTCCTCCAGTCAAACAGCAGCTCACATATAACAGCAGAATGAAACTGATTTGTCGTATGATGAAAGATGCCTCCGATGCATCATGAGGGGGATTTGATGAACATTATTACACCCGTCATTCCTCCTGCCCACATCTCCTGTATGGTAATACTCAGTCTCCTGCAAATTGCATGTGTATTTTATCATTAGTGATTTAGATTCAGTATTAGACAGATGGGATGTTGATGTATGTAGATTATTTTTCCAGAGAAGTTTCTTATAGGCCTACAGTTGACATGTGATTAAGGTCCATCCTAAAACTTCAGCTATGATCAGACATTAACCGGAACTATACTATTTGTCGGCATAATATAGTATTCCTATTTCATCAACAGTAACATTGGCTCCACGTACATTTTGCATGTGCTTGTTCCAAAAAATGCCAACTTTACTTGACATTACTGAATGTTAATTTTACATACAGCGTCAAATGGAAATACTCTAGATGCATCAATTGAAAGTCGGCTCTCACCCTCAAAATTCAACTAGACATGTTTGGTATCTCTGGAAAACTCGGGGCCTCCATAAAAGTTTTGTGAGGTTGAACAAGTCTTTGCTTTATAACATTCATGTAACGATGGAGCCCGTGGAGGGTCTAGCCGGTTAAAGGAAACACTCACAATGTTTAACAGCTTCTTTTGCTATATTTGCACTTAAAACTGTTAAGGCAAGAACATGACATACAGTAAAATTATGTAATTTGATGTTGTGTGTTTATAAGTGTGTACATCTACAAATACATGATGACAAGATTAATGTTCCCAGGAGAGGAAGATCTGTTCAGGAGATCACTTTAACTGTAGCATTACAGGATGAAAGCTACCCCTAATATCTGTGTGTTATGTGTGTTGCGGTGCACATAGAGTATATATTGTGTTCCTGTGTGAATTGTTTTTGTAACAAGAACAGAGAGCTTTAAGATCGTGATTAATGAATAAGAAAATGCCCTGAAATCATGTGTGTGTATGTGTTACAACGTGTGGTATAATCATTAAGCTTATGTATATCGTGTGGGCCTGTATACATGAATGTTTTGTTACGTATACGTATCCGTCCAAGTGAACACCATGTACCTAACTGTCAGCCATTGTACCCTGGCTCTTCTGTCCTGCAGTTATTTTTAACCTGCATGGGGGTTTCTGTGCTCATGGACAGCCCAGAGAATGAAAGAAGAAAGACAGAAAGAGAGGGATGACACAGACAGATCGAGATAGACATGGTGATGAGGGCGACACAGAGAGAGCAAGTGAAGTAGAGGCAGAGAGGGAGAGAGAGAGGAGACTAAGCCTGTGGATCAGGAGGAGGCAGATTAAGCTAAAGTCCCCTGCTTAAGACTTCAAAGTTCAAACCCTGGCAGCCTCAACAGTTGTCCGCTGTCCGCCACTCGCAGTGTGTGGACATGTAGGTGTGCAGTACATCTTAGACAACATGTGTGTATTGTTTTGTGTGTGTGTTTATATGTTTATCTTTGCATGCATGGGATTGTATGCTCCTTTTTAACACTAGTACAAATTCAATTGTGAACTTGTGTGTCTTTGTGCATGTGCATCTTTGCCAGATGTGTGTGTGTGTGTGTGTGTGTGTGTAGCTGCGCGTGCATGTGTATGTTGACATCCAATCAACTACACTGACTGTCAGCCTTGTGACCTGGATGGAATGCAACATAAAGTTTGAAGGAGAAGACAACACGTCATTACCACCATGACAGCTCTGACATAGTGAGAGACAGAAGAAGAAAGGAAGGAAAGATGGAGGGATGACGGAGTGATTAAAGATGAAGAAAAGGGAGAGATCAGATGGAAAAAGAAGGGAGGACAGAGAGAGCATTAACTTTCAGGAAGCAGATATATAAATGTAATGCATTATTATTAGTAAGGAGTAGATTACAAATGGGATTAAAGTTACGTCTGAGTTGCTGTGACTTATTAGGAAAAAGTTTTTAAACACTTTCAGACACAGACCCTTGTGCTAGAGTGTGTGGAAGTAAAAGATTACATTTGAGTGCTTAAAAGGATTGTGCAGCTAAAAGATTTGGGTGCAGAAAAAGCTTAACTATCCTTAATGCTACTTAAAAAATCTTATCTGACAATGATATTTTATTAATCTGGCATGCAAATCTTTGAAATATTAAGTATAAATCTTTCAAATTTACACGCTTTATAAATTTATTCTCATATTTTGTTAATCTTTGGGATGGGGTGATGCAAAAAAACAAAGAGACAAACCTGATTTAATCCCATGAATTTTTTTTTTCTCATGGTGGCCATATTTTAAGATAATCTGAAGGTATTTACTTTCAGATTATCTTAAAATAAGCTTGTAGAGAAAATTTAAATAATAATAACGTATAATAACAATTTATCACGTCAAGCCTCTTGCCATTAATTTTTCAAGGAATTAATTTTGATTGTTGGTTTCACCACCTGAAAGATTTCCAGCAATGAGTAAATGGAAAAATCTTTACTGTCAATAATGCTCAGAAGGATTTTTGGGAATAAAGCCTTTTTTCTGCTCAAATTTGTGTTTCATAAAATTAGAATACAGAAAGAAAGGATGCCAGAGAGACTGCAGACTGAAGCTGTGTTAATACATCTGTGCTGCTGGTTCAAACTACTGTGTGTGTGTGTGTGTGTGTGTGTGTGTGTGTGTGTGTGTGTGTGTGTGTGTGTGTGTGTGTGTGTGTGTGT
>JAPMOB010237211.1:0-11058 GCA_029875015.1 Lepomis gibbosus
ATACACCACCTTGCCCCGTCATACCTCACTGTCCTCCTCTCCCCCTACCAACCTTCACGGTCCCTCAGATCCACCTCAGCTGGTCTCCTCTACTTCCCCAAGTCCAAGCTCCGCAGTTTTGGGGGCGGAGCCTTTTCCAGGGCAGCTTCCAGGCTCTGGAACTCCCTCTCCAATGAGACCCGCACCTCTGAGTCCCTCACCATTTTCCAGTCCCGTCTTAAGATCCATCTCTTCTCTTCTGCCTATCCCTAGCCATTTTTTCCCCCTCCTCTTTTCTTTATCTACTCTGTAAAGTGACTGAGCTTGTGAAAAGCGCTATACAAATTCAATTTATTAGGATCCAAGCCCAAAGTGGGCTGGGAACCCGCAATTGCAAGGCAACCTTATATCCACGCGTTTGGGGGATGGTGCTGAATCTCCTGGTATAGGCCACGCCCATTTCCGCCTAGACTTTTTTTTCGCTACATCGCAAAAACTGAAAATCTATTTTAATTAACTCCTCCGAAGCCGCAAGTCCAATCGCAACGAAACTTGGCACGGATAATCTCTGGACCGAGCTCTACAAAGCTTGTAGAGGGAATTTTGATCCGACAAAAAATGTTGCAATTATACACTAACAAATGTTTGCGAAAAACGCTAACAACACATAATGATGTCATATCTTCGCTTTGCAAAGGCCGATCGACACCAAATTTGAACCATTCATTTGGGACGCCGCCCTAAGGGCCTATGCAAAATTTGGTGCGACTCGACCCTAGGTGGCGCTGTTTAACCCAAAAAATTTGTTCCTATATAACCACAAGTCACATTGACATGAAATGTCAAAAGTGGCGCTATTATTGGAAATTAAAAATGTTTTAAAAAATCCCATTGACTTACATTCATTTTATATCTCCATAACCACAACTCCAAATTTGGAAGATTTCTTCCCTATGGGCCCCTGATGATGCCTGAAAAATGTGGTGCAGTTTGGCCTAAAGGTGCCGCTATAATCAACGACCCCATTCATTTCAATGGGATCTTCAAACTATGGACATTTTACCTCATAACTACGGCCTACTACATCGCACATTCATAAAACTTATGTCTAAGTGTTTGGGGGATGCAGCCGATTCCTATGGTGTAGGACACGCCTCTGTGCGATGACGATTTAATTTTGCAAAATCGCGAAAACTGGAAAACCTATTTTAATTAACTCTCTGTACCGAGCCGAAGAAAGTTTGTAGAGGGAAACAGACGAATTACAAGCTAACAAATATTTGCGAAAACGCTAACTCATAACTATGAACCACTACATCGCACACTCATAAAACTTATGTCTACGTGTTTGGGGGATTCTGCCGATTCCGATATTATAGGACACGCCTCTGTCCGATAATGTTTTACTTTAGCTAAATTGCAAAAACTGGAAATATTATTTTAATTAACTCCTCCGTAGCCGCGACTCTGATCAACACGAAATTTGGCACAGACCGAGCCGACGAAAGTTTGTAGAGGGAATTTTGATCAGACAAAAAACGGCCGAATTACAAGCTAACAAATCTTTGCGATAATGCTAAAAACAGGAAGTATAACATATCTCAGGCTTGAAATGGTCGGTCAACACCAAACTTGGGGACCTTATGCGACATGACCTCCCGAAGGTCTGTGTGAAATTTGGTGTCAATCGGCCAAACGGTGGCGCTATTATATATGAAAAAACACTCCCATTCACTTACATGCATTTTATATCTCCAGTACCAAAGGTCCGATTGACACCAAATTTGGGTAAGTTCTTCCCCGTCGGACCCTGATGACATCAGAATGATTTGGTGCAATTCGGCCAAAAGGCGGCTCAAATGTCGTCGCTAAACCCATTCATTTCAATGGCATTTTCAAACATGCCGCATTTTGCCTCGCTTTGGCATCGAGACCTTTCTCGGGGACCTTACACGGGACAACGGCAGGGCACCCGGGATGACTCGCGCGCCCTCCACGGGTCGAGGGGGGCGACTGGCGCCGGGGGGCTTGGACCCCGTTTACAACTGCTTGCAGTTCTAGTTATTAATATTATTATTTATTGTGAAAATTATATCAAAAGATATGAAACTTTTTATCATGATAACATTTTTTGCCATATCGTCCAGCCCTATGTCAAAACAGACCTGTACCTAGCAGCTAGCATTAAAACAACACAAGATGAATTTGATTTTGTAAATTTGTCTTTTAAACTAGGAAATTGAATTTGTAGCACCTTGTCTCCATTATACTTCATAATTTTTGAAGTGGTTTGATGCGTTGCGTCCCTGTATCCAGTTACACAAAGCAAGAGACACTGACACATAGTGTGCATTTGGCATTTATTACAAATGGTGACAAACATTATCAAAGTATTGACTATATGAGTGGACATAGACATTTGTCTCATCTTACGTGAACAATACACACTGCTGCTTAGACAAAGACGTACCAAATTCTCCTTGATAGCATTTCACAACATTCCACAATAAATAGCAATAAATTACCCTCTTTGTGTGCCTATGACAACTACGTATTTTGAGATTTTTTTGTATTGAGGACAAATAAATTGTAAATGGAATCCTTGAAGTGATACACATTCAACTGCTGGCAGTTTCCTTTTTACATGTGTTTATTTTAAGGAAACGCCTTTGTTTGGACTGGTAGTGTATTTCCTCATCATAGTCACATTTATTCCATGCTTTTTTCAAATACTTTCCACCTCTCTATTTGCATTAAAAAAATCTCTTCTCTCTCTCTCTTAGTAACCAGCTTGTAAAATTCTTGTGCCATAGTTTACTTAACTTTATGAGTAGAGTGTAACCAATTCCCATTTACTGTACATATTTGACATATTTACATTTGAGTTAATCCCATTACTCTGCATCCTGTGAGCATAGACATTTTTGTCTGGCTTCTGTGTCCTCAAAGGTAACCTTCTTGTTTCTCCTGGGGTCAATCCACGAGTTGTGGATGACCACGTTGTTTGGCGTAGGGTCAGCTTCTACTACAGACACCACCCTCTTCTTCATCTTGCTTTTTAAAACCTTTTGGAACTTCTGCCGAGTGAAGGCATAGAGGAGTGGGTGAAAGATAGTGGTTCCATAGGCCATTACCAGAAAGCCCAAACGGAGGCGAACAGTTAAATCACTGGGCCCAGTGCTGAGGATGATGGTGTTGAGCACAGTTATTGGAGTCCAGCAAAGTAGAAATGTGGAGATAATGAGAAGAGACATTCTGAAGACTCGTTTCTGCCTTTCCCGTCTCTCCCGATGTCGCTTTACTGCTCGTCTTAATGCAATAATGACTGACACTGATGCCCGCATGCCCAAAGGTGGATTCCCTCCTACCCTGACTCCTGTGCTGCTTTGTGAAGCATCAGTTGATTCTGCTTGTGTTGCAGTGCTCAAAGAGATGGTGTTCTTGCTCTTTTGCTTCTTTTTAGGTAGATTGTGCTGAAAGCGTGTACCAATGCGAATATTCAGTGCCTGAAGGATCTTGTAATAAGTCACTAGCATTACCACAGCTGTGAAAAAGAATATAGGGATCTGTGCTAGCAGGTGATAGTACAAACCTAGCTCTGTATAGTACTCATTTGTATGAGCCACTGTGACCACTGCAGTCTGGTTAAAAACCTCAGAACCAGAGTTGATAAAAAAACCTACTTCCATGAAGGGAACCAGGAAACTTAAAAAGGATAGAGCCCAGATGGATCCCAGTAAAGCTACAGCTCGACCCATCGTAAGCACGCGGTTCGCGGGCCTCACTGAGATGTCATAGCGGTCCACAGTGATGGCCAGGACATTAGCAGCTGTAGCTACACTTGCAAAGGAGACGCAGGCCTCATGGAAACTGCAGATCATGGCCGTGTCCGCCTCCAAAGGAAGTAACACCACCACGGCTGTCAGTGGGATGCAGCCTACACACACCTGGAAGACAAGACAGGAATTCAGGTCACATCCCAATTGCATTACATTTTCTTAAACTTCTTAAACTAGAACACGTTTTGCATTGATTGTAACAGGTATGTTGAATCTGAAGAGTATAATAAGATTCTTTCAATCCAGAGAATGCCCAGCTAAGTTGCTAAAGGAATTAGCCTTTGTAGTTGCCCAAAAAAAAACATGTAGCCTCTAGGGTGGACATGAATATGCGAATATTCGATCGAGCACACGTTCGAATTTTAATTTTGGGGTTGATATAGATTTTTTTTTTTGCGCACCCACAGCAGTGACCTTGACACTCCAGTTCACATCAAAGGGAAAACAAAATGAAGCCCTCAGCTCTGTGGGAACATTTTAAAATGAGTGATGACAATGGCAGTGTGGCAGTTATGTCATTTAAGAACATTTAGTAGGCTATAAAAAAGTTAAAAGCGAATTTTAACAAGCATTAAACATATTAACAAGCAAGCAGCTACTGTGATAACAGAAAAATACGTAAAAAAGATGCCAGCGTAGTCTGCTGAAGCCTCCCTCCACTACTTGTTTGGGTGGGTGATTTGCAGGTAGATCAACATCCCGCCCCTGTGTGACCCACAGACTTGCAAAATAATAATAATTTTAATAATAATAATAAAAAAAAATGTGTTAGCGTGTGATAAAATAATTGTCGGTGTTAATTAATTAATGCGTTAACATGCCCAGCCCTAGTTATTATATAGAATACATGTAAATAAAGAAACAAGGCTATTAAGACATCTCTCTCTCTCACACACAGGCACACATAGTCAGTAACCACCGTTTCTGCTTACAGCTGGGCAATGCAACTGGTAACGCCACCAGTAGCGCAACCCCCTTCCCGCCCATGGCAAGTTGAAGCTTCAATTACTTGCTGGTCCTGGCGAAGCTTCAAAGCTCAAATATGACATTCGGGTTGTGCATTGTACATTGTACATAATCAGACCCCTCAAATCCCTGTTTTAGTAGTTATGGTAAATGGACTTATAGTGCCTTTCTAGTCACCTAGACTGCTTTAAACTACATGTCACATTCACCCTATTCACACACACTCACAAATTGATGGCACACCCTTTAACCTTTGGGGTTAAGTATTTTGCATAACGAAATGTAGACATGCTGGGTGAAGCTGATCGAACAGCAAATCTTCCATTTATTGGGCGATCTGCCACAGCTGCCCCATAACGAGGCTAGGACTCACCAACACATCGACCACATGCAAGTTCATGGTGATTATGTTGGACACAGAACTGATGAGGTTCTGTTTCATACAGTAGAGGACGAGCACAGTGAGGTTTGAGCTCAAGCCCAAAACTATCTCCAAAAGCAGGAAACCTGTCAGAGAAACCTACCAACAGAAAAAACATGGTGGCATTTAGTGTGACATTCAGTTTCATTTTAGTCATAATAATGCATGGTAATAATGTGGAAGATTTAATTTATACTTACTTTAGACTTGTTTTATACACAAGGTGTTTTAGTATCCAAAAACCAAATTCCCAAACCATTAATGAACTGGACAGTTTCCAGTTACATGAAAATATCATATACTGTACCAGCAAGATCTGTATGGATTGACATTGCTAACAAAAAATGTTTAAATATTTAATTGAATTTAATGATTTAAATTGATGTGATTGAAAAAGCCACCTGAGAAGTCTGCACATAGCATTACCTGAAAGCTGATGGGGTAGACAGCTTCAGTGGAGGTCACATCAAGGTTATAGGGATCAGCAGTGTCAAGTACCGTCATGTTGCTCATGATGGCTGCGGAGATCAGCACTGGGGATATGTGCATTATCCTGATGGGAGGAAGAGGCCTGGAATGTAATTTGTACAAAACTGATTTATTTATTAAATAAACATTAAAGGCACATTATGTACTAACAGATTATTTTTTCAACTAGAGATTTGTTAAGATGTCAAGCTTTTCCTTTGGGTGAAGAATGTACCGTTGACTGTCAATGAGGGTAGGGTTAGGTTTACAAGAGATAATGGGTTACTGATGATACAGCATTCACCATGACATTGCTGCTCCAGAATATTGGCGCGTTCTAGACTGGTCGGAACTGGGATATTTCCCAGTTGAAACTTCCGACCTCAAAGCGTTCCAGGTGCATAGTGGTGCATGACGCCGACAGTGAACGAATATCATGGCTGACCGTGACCGTGAAGTGTACACACAGTTGCACCCTCAGCAGTGCTTTAGGTGTTACTTCAAAGGATGGCAGTTTAACTGCAACAACTGACATAAATAGCCCAGACGTTACTAGTTCTGTGTTCCCCTCTGGCAAAATAAGTTGGTAGCCTTCAAGTCAGTCAATGTTTTAGGTTGCACTTCGTAATGTTTTTGCATTTTTAACAATAACTTTTATGCAGAAAAGATGACTTTATGAGATTCTTTACTGTAGCCAGATACCTAATGTGCAAAACATATTTCTACATCAATATGCATGCAGAACAGGTTTTACTATATGATCATATGTATTATTTTAATTCAAATTATACGTTTTGTTGCTGTTTAGTTTATGGTTTACCATTTACAGTGTGTGCTTGCATGGGCGCTGACATTGTTTTCTGACGTAATTCAGCTGCTACTCGTGAAGTCGGGGTACAAATTTTTTCTCCGAGTTCACAAGTAGGAAATCCGAGTTCAAGTGGCATTCCAGGATAGTTTTTCTAGTTGGAGGTCGGAAATTTCCCAGTTCCGAGTTGCCTGGAACGCAGCATATGTCTGTGAAGATTTTTAGTCATCCTCTTCTTTCCAAGGTGGATTAAAAGCAAGGACAACTGGACTTGGTTGAACACTTTTAGCCTCTCATCCAAGAGGCTTCTTCAATAACAATAGAACTAACCTCAGCACAAGATTGGTGAACTGCTGGACTTCAGTCTGAACACCACCTATTTCCAGAACAATTGGGTATTCTACAGACAGAAGCTTGGCTGTGCCATGGGCTCACCAGTATCTCCTATTCTGGCCAACTTGTACATGGAAGAAGTAGAAACCTGAGCCCTGAACTCCTTCAAGTCCACACAAGAGTTCCATACACACTGATGAGGACAGGAGCCTCCATCTTGGAGTATATAGGAAACCCACACACAGACCAGTGCTTAGTCTTTGACACTCACCACCCACTGGAACATAATCTAGGGCTTATCAGAACCCTGCACCACCAAAGCTGATAACATACCAACAACTGCCCAAGCCCAATAGAAGGATTTTAAACACCTTAAAGATGCAATCAAAGCTTGTAGACATCTAAACTCTACCTTTGTGAAAATCACACAATCCTAGAGCAACACCCATACAACAGGTGATGAGGAAAAGAAGAGTAAACGCAATCCTGATTCCATACAATGCACATATTCTGGATAGGTAGAACAGAGGGTTTGAAAGAGGAGCGAAAGAGCTGTTTACACCAAGGTTGAGAAACAATCTCTCAACTGGCGAGGAAGCTTATCCCCCAAGGCACACAGAATACTTGATTCACTGTAGAATCAGAAGTGTGAGATTGTTATTATTATGTGTGGGGCTTTATTGCCAATGTTGGGTTGTAATGTTTCCCCTAGGATTTTTTTCAGGGGGGTTGTCGACCCCCTATCAGCGTAAACTATCAGTGTTGCAGAGCGGTCATGTTACAGATACATGGCGTCATCATCAACACTATGCACCAATTTTTGCCTGTTAATGTTCGTCACCTGTGAAATACATCAAAAGTTTTGCCAGATTCCGTTTAATTTTTGCCCCATGTTGTGTTTTCTGTTTTCTGAATTCTGTGTTTTACTATTTAAGCACCTTTTGTCATCAGTGTGTAATCATGTGGTGGTGAATAATATTTCAACAATTCAATAAAGAAAATATTAGAAATTGTTTCATGAAAATACTATAAAGTAAAATGTGCAATTATTTTTGGAGACAGGTCACAATAAATGTAGGCTACTACAACACTAGGATGTTAAAACAGGCTGTTATAATACTATTTGATAGGGGACAATTCAGAAAGAATCCATTGTTGCAGCCTGACCAACCGTATGTTTAGGGTTCATACTGTGTATCGGTATAACCCTTCTATGTTAGTGTGTTTTAGTTATTATTATTATTTGTTGTCTGCCGCGCCGGCTCAAATTTCCATGAGCTGGAATGAGCAAGAAATATGAAACCATACAAATATGGTGGCGCTATAATTAAGGCTTAAAAATGCAAACTTTGAAAGGCAACGCCCCTTCCACTGTAAGTCCGACTAACTTAAAATTTCTCACACAGGTGCAGCTCAATGTGCTCTACAAAAAATAGCCTCAAGGACTATTAAGGTGATTCTCCAATCATCACAAATCTCTCAGGATATGTCCTCATAAGTAACTGATACATGCCCTGAAAGTTTCATTCAAATTGACCACTAGGAGGCGCTATAAATGCATGATGAATAATTGGATGTGGAATGAAGCAATTCATGCTATAGATCAGAAAATGCTTGTCCAGTCGTTACAAAACTTGCAGAATGTGTTTTGTAACAATATTGATCCATGTGTGTGAAATTTTTTTGATTGCGATATCGCGAAAAAAGGTATGAACCCACGAATCGCCGCTTGCAGCTATAATTTTAATTTTTTTAACGGCTAATCTGACTCTACCCACACAACCACGAAATCTACAACGAGCTAGATTGGCGTCCTGCATGTGGTTTCACTTCAAGTTAGCTCATGCTAGTGCACCATCTTTGATATGACAGCTTGTGTCAGTGCGGAGGTGCTGCTAAGCCCCGCCTCCCCTCTAACGCCAACAGAAAGGACATAAGCACCCCTGGTAAACATCAGAACAATGTTGCATGACTAAAGTTCAAACAAATTTAACTTTAGAGACGACGAGCGAGAAGCGAATTCCCTGTATGTGCTTGTGTGTATGAAAAGGGGTAGATTTTTTTAATTTTTGGAATATGGCCAAATCATAATATATATTTCTGTCATTCGTCCAGTGGAGGCTTGGGATCATTTTGTAAAAAACAATGGTAGGGGAAACACTGTTTTGTGAGTGCCATAATTAGCAGTTTGTGTTGGGCATATTGGTTTTCACACCAGAGAATGTATGCTATGACAAAGAGCAGTCACGGCTGTTTGAACAGTGTATGAAATCCCTTCCTCCCACACCTTACCAACGTTGGTACTGGGGAAATGAGTTAAACAATTTTTTTCCAAAACAACAGAGTCACACCCTTCAAAATTTTCATTCAGTTACGTTTGATGCTTTTCATGTGTATAACTGAGTGAAACGCTAGAATTTGTTTATGGAAGATTGTCTAAATGTAAAGGTTTTGCTCCCCTTTATGACGACAGACTTTGGCCTACTTTCGATTGTGGCAAACTAGTCCATACAACACGTTGTATGGACTAGTTTGTTTCTAGCATACTGACACCTTTAGCCAAAAATCCAGGGATGTGGGTGCATCGTTTTTCGTGTATCGTTTTTTACACCATCTGCCCTGGTTTGTGGATCATGGATCCCATATGGTTTGCACTAAAGAAAAGTGACAGCAGGCTTTAACTCACCACTCCCTCCCAGCACTGTCCTCTCCAGCTTAGCTAAGTAACTACAAAAAACTTGGTGGAGTACATTAAACCATTACATCATATTCTGACATGACAAGGTCAATCTTCACTTGATCGACTTTATGTAAATGCTCCGTACTTGTATAACGCCTTTCTAGTCTTTTCAACCACTCAAAGCGCTTTTACACTACATTTATTTGCACCATTCCTTCTGTGAACTTATCAAACATTGACGGACAGTGTAAAGTCTTCCGTGTGCTTTAGCTTTTGGGATACTAGCTCAACTCAGGCAAAGAAAAAACTCTTTTTGTAGAACACAGAAAACAACACACACCCGACCCTTTGTTGGGGGGCATGTGGTTTGCAACATCAGTGCAGTGCACTAAGATCAATGCTTTCTTTCATGGTAATCTCTGTCTGGTCATTGTCCTTTGTGCTTTGACTGTTGCCTCCAGTTTCATCCTCGCCTGAAAATGATGCCAGTGGCAATCTTCCTCTCACCACTTTTCAGGTATTGTACTTCTTTCACAATCGTGTCTTTACCTCTCTGGAAAAGGTGAAGGTCCTGATATGGTCCATAGCACCATATATCAGACCATGTCAGGTTGTGATTTCTTATTCCAGAGAATGGTGAAGGGAGAAAGTAGAGAAGAAAGAATGTAGTAAACAGTAAACAAGCTTGTGTGGTTGTTCTTCTGGACTCGACCAGTCAAACCCTTGAGTTCCCTGTTATCCAAAAGAGGACAGACAGTGTTGCACCAAAGATCAGCGATGTAGGTCATGTAGAATCTCTGGAGGCCACTCAAAGACACTAATCTCTTGACTCTTGGACATTCACAGCCTTCTTAATCCAGCTTTATCCTTCACAGACTGTGAGATATGAATTGAGTGATAATTTCATGTCGCCATCGTCATCATCTTCCCTTGCATTATTTCTCAATTACATTCCATCTTTGATCCTGTAAATGAAAAGGATGGAAGATTTCAGTAAAATAGTATGAAAGAAAGACATTTGCCACATTGAAATCAGAGTGTTCCCCTCTAGTCTATGTTGTATAATATGTCTCCCACCTAATCTTGAATCATTTATCATCCCCTGACAGTGCTCATCTGTTTGTGATTGTCTTCATGTGTGTGCCAAAATGGCGTTTAATCAGTTTTTGATGCCTGGCCTTTTGTCTTTGATGGGTCTCATCATGTGGTGTTTAGCAAATGAGCACTGAAAACTGTGAACTGGTTTTCTGCAGACTGTCTGTGTTTGTGTGAGTATATGAAATTATATGCTAAATGTCAAAATAGCTGTCCATGTGCTCTCTCATTCAGTTCAGGACTCAGCTGGATTGTCTTGATTAATTGAATTGATTTTAAATTTGAAAAGATTTTGGCCATGAATAGGTATGCCTGTCAGCTGATATTCAAGGTCTGATCAGATACTCATGTTTACATATTATTAGATCAAATACTCCTTGATTTAGATATAGGGCTGCACAATATATTGCCGGAGCATTGTCATCGCATTGTGCCCCTATGCAATAGTCACATCGCAGAACAGTGCAAT
>JAPMOB010237215.1:0-30187 GCA_029875015.1 Lepomis gibbosus
GATTGTGTGGCATCATTGACCTCAAGTGAGGTAAAAGTGCTGAGGGAAGGTAGAGCGGAAGCTACCACTGAGGCAAAGTGAGCGGCAGACAGGTTACTGAGGTTGCGGCGGTGTGAGACCAACGGTGTTGGACCAGTGTGCTTTTCCTGTAGGGATACCTTGAACTGAATGAAATAGTGGTCTGACACATATAGAGGTGTGACAGTTAGGCTCTCTGTGGCACAATTTAGTACAAGAACGAGGTCAAGCACCTTGCCAGCTTTGTGGGTCGGGGGGGCTGAGAACCCGTGTTAGATCAAAGGACTGAATCAGAGACAGGAAGTCTGCTGAATTTGAATTGTCTAAGTGAATGTTCATGTCACCGAGGACAAGTAGGGGACAGTCATGCTCTGGTATTGAAGACTGTGTCTAGCTCCTCCACAAAGTTACCGATTTGTTCTGGTGGACGGTATATGACAATCACAGAGACCTTTACCGGAGCGGACACCAAGACAGCATGGTATTCGAAGGAGGCATATTGATTCGGGGGTAGCAGCTGTGTGAATTTCCATTTGTTGGAAATTAAGAACCTAGTGTGGGTGAAAGAGTAATTGGTGGACAAGGCAGCGGGGGTAGCGGTGTTTCCTGGTTTGATCCAGGTCTCAGTGAGAGCAAGTAGCCCGAGAGATAATGTGTTAGCATAAGCAGTGATAAAGTCAGCTTTGTTAACTGCAGACTGGCAGTTCCATAATCCAACAGAGAAGTAAACAGATGTGGGAAGTGTCTGTTTTAAAGGCTTGAGGAGTGCCTTAATTCTGTGCCTAATGGCACGATACCTCTTGCTAAATGTATGCATAATATCAGAATGTAAAATGGGATACAGCTCATGTATCCACATGTGCTTACAGAAAATTAAAATTAGTACACATAGTCAAGTGCAAGAAAACACCACTTTCTCACCCACTGGCACACACACACACACAACCTGTCAGAGTGCAGAGATGAGTGCTGCAAGTGGCGCACATTTAAAGGCATATCAGGACCTCCGTAACAGCCAGCATTTATCTTCAGACATCTTACTTTTCAAAACAGATCATCTGGACACACACAAATACAGCCGCCACATACCCTTAGGTGAGACAGAGAAAGAGTAAATGTAAGGTGGCCAAGGGTGTAATTTCGTTATTTTAATCGCATTTTACCAATTTTATTCTTTGGTTAGTCCAATGATTAAATTATGACACACAGAACACAGAAAAAGAGGTAAATTGAAGGTGGTGAATGTCCACTGAAGTGCAGTAAGACCAACCCTCTTTATCCCTCTCTACCTCTCATCCCACCATCTTACACCCCCACCCCAACACCCCTCTTCATGCTTGAGGCTTGGCTCATGCCCCCTTCAGTTTGCTCATCTGTAACCATTCTCACTCTGCTTTACACTGCCGTGTCTCCATTTTCAATCTCACAACATCATTCCCCTTCCTTTATCTCGGCCCCTGAGGCACAAACCACATACCTTGAAATGTGATTTGATTTTCACATAAACTGAATGTGTGTGATGTCTGTGAGTGTGTGTTCTGGGTGTGTGTCTTAAGATGCAAATATCACTGAGTAATAAAAGCAGTCTTGTACATGTATTACCCTGAAGCCTTGCCTTTTCCTGAATGTAAACAGTGAGGAGATTGTAATAGATTACTTTCCCAAGGCAGCCTAAAACTAACATATACTGTTTCCTTCATGTACCAAAAGGGCCCATAGATGCTTGCTGCCATTGCTTGATGCCCAGAATTTAGTGATGGGCCTTTTTACCAACCAAATGCCGTTCGGTTTAGATTTTTTTTCTATGAATGAATAGAATGAATCGATTCTATGAATCGAAACCTGATAAAACTTATCTCATAGCTGTGACTGGAAAAATATTATATATATTTATTTATATTTATATTCACGACAGACACTGTTCACATCATACTAGAAAGGAACTCCTGAAAGGGTCAAACAATGGAGGAATCCAAATGATGTTCATGGTCACTATAGGTAACCCAAAATACAGTAAATAATATACAAACATACTTAATCATTCCTGTTTACAGCAAAAGTATACCCTAAAAGAAAGCGAGAGTAGAACTGGTTATTGTTTGATTTTGCTGGTGAGACCATCAAAAAGTATAGTAATGTAATAGTATGTTTGAACACAGACCAAACAAGGCAGTGAAGATTCAGTCCTTAGAGACTTTAAACCTGCCAAAAGCTCCATTCTGCTGACTGTTTACCTGCTCTAACAACTGTTGAGGAACAGAACAAGGCATGAGGGCAAGAGAAGGCAGTGCAAGAATGAAGGGTAAAATTTGAACTGTGGGCCACATGGCAGAGGAGCAGAAAGTTGAAACTGGAACAACTGGTGAAGGACCAGGACGAGAGAGGGTTGATAGGGCAGACAGGAATTGTAGTAAGGTTGGCGAAGCAACTAACTTCCAGGGTCCCAGAAGTCAAAGCTCAATTCAGTTGTTGCAATTTCCAACATTTGGATGAGGAAGTATAGAGGCCCACAAGTCCCAAGAGATTATATTTTTTGTTTTGTGCCCACAACTTATTTTGTCGATAGAAGAAATAAAATCCTCTTTCAGGATTTTGAGGGCTCTGTAGGATTGGGGTTCTATTTGTATTTATTCACAATTCTCAAAAAGTGCAGCTACAGTATTAGCTCCAACAAAAATGGCAACAGAAAGGTTTAATTAAAAAGCAACAACAGTGATGTTTCCATTAGAAAAACAGATGGAAAACACACACCCATCTTTGTGGTGTATGCTGGCTTGCAGGAAGTCATAAAAAAAGAATGGAGATCTACATTTGTACACTCGTATCTTCTTATAAATATCCTAATTTTAGTCTTAATAAGTTCAAAGAAACATTCTTGTTTGTTTTATTGTTTTCTTGTTCCTGATAATGTGAAGATGTTTTAGGCTTTCGACTGGCCTCATGTTGATTGATAGCATCATGTTGATAGTGAGTATAAACATCAGTCAGGTGACTGTTGTTATATTAAAGGAAGATGTTTGCTAGAATGTCAATCTTTTTAAACAGAAAAAGCACTGGAGTTGAGTGCTCCATAATGTTTTTTTCCAATTAAATGTATACTTTTTTCAAATTTATTGAATTTGAAAAAAATGTCAAAATAAAATGCAAAACAGTGTTCCCATCAACAACTAATGCAAATATTCTTAAGAGAGTGCAACAAGACTACAACAGGAACTATTACAAAATCCATGGCATTCCTTTGTTGCTTCCCACATTGGAAGGCATTTATATTCAATCATTGAATGAAAGGATTGCTCCCCTGTGTTCACCCTTTCCTCCTTCTCCTTCTTATTTTTGTGGTGTTTTTCTCAGATGCTCTTTTAATTTTTTTTGTCTTTCTGGTGAGGTGGTTACCTTGCAATAGTTGAGATTTGACTATCAGGCATTTCCATTAAGTTTATTTATGTGCAAATTCAAACTATGCATAAAATCAGGTGGATGGGAATGTACTGAATGAAAATTTTAAATTAGCATAACAAAAGCAGAGTGGATCCCTTATTTCAGCTTTTATAGGGTTCAATGCATTCTGTTGTACATAAGTATAAAGTATACAATAAACATAAAGTTACATAAAGTTACATACATAAAGTTAAAGTATACAATCTGGAAATATAATGAAGATGTAGTTATTTTCTAATGGGAGATTACTGTGAGAATGATTATTTTATTATGACAGTGACAGCTCACATCAAATTTGCTTGGCTATTAAGATAAAAAAAGTCAAGTGGACTCACTTCATGGGCAAATGCCATTTATAAAGACAATCCAGGTCTCCGCTTCAGATGTAACATCAATTATACACCCAACTGTTTTTTTCTGCAGTCATGCTGATTTATTTCAAAATAGGCCATGAAGCAAATCACAGGATCATCCTTTCAGTTTTACATTGGAGCCATATTATAACTGCAAAAGAGAATAAATGTCTCTACATTTCTGACCAGAAAGTGAGATATCCAAGCTCATGCAGGTAAGGACCCAAGGGGGGGCAGCTGCAGGCACAGTCACGATTTGATAAATCTTCCCTCTCATGATGCTTGCAGTTATAGATTTGAAGGCTTTTGCATTGTCTGAAACAAGGTGTTTACATTAGTTGATGTTTAAATTCTGTTAAAGTTACGTTTCTCCTCTCCCTGCATCCTTGTCCTTTCTTCCATCCTTCCTCTCTCCCTGTCTCTTCCCTCCCCACAACTATTCACCTCCACCCCTGACTCATGCAGAATGACTACCGTAAGCTGTCCATGCAGTGTAAGGACTTTGTGGTGGGTGTGTTGGACCTTTGTCGGAACACAGAGGAAGTGGAGGCTATATTGAATGGCGACGTGGACCAGTGCCCTCCAAGCCCCTACAACCGACCCTGCCTCAGTCGTATCAAATTGGCCATCAAGTATGAAGTAAAGAAGGTAAGAAGACCAAAAATAACTGATTAATTAACCATCTACTGTATGTAAAGAACTAAGTAGTTTCAATTGCATGTATAGTTAACATTTGGTAGTGAACATTTTGTTCACATGCCATTAAAATACACAACATGCAAAACTCAAATCTTGTTGCAAGAACCTACAGCATAACTCTAGGACCATTGATAATATACTAAACATCAATAATAAAATACAGGAGCAGGCTACAAAGGACAAATAAACGGGAGTGTTAGTTGTTCATTCTAGCAGCTTAGAGACCTATCAGCATGTTAACTACCAATGCAGAAAGTGCTGTGACATTTTTATACTGCAGCAAATACTGACACCTGAGAACAGGGTTCACGTCTAATATAGTGTCGGTTTCATTTAAACATGATAGCAGTGTTTCCTAAACTTAACCCAAACCTTAATGGGTACTCCGAAAAATCAAAGGCAGAGATATATTGACATTTAATCTCTAAGGTCAAGCTCCAAAAACTCGATCCTACATAAATGTCCATGTCTTTTAAATTCCACACTTAATTTGTACACTGAACAAAATTATAAACACAACACTTTTGTTTGTGCCCCCATTATTCATGAGCTAAACTCAAAGGTCTAAGACTTTCTCTATGTACACAAAAGACCTATTTCACTCAAACGTGGTTCACAAATCTGTCAAAATCTGTGTTAGTGAGCATTTCTCCTTTGCTGAGCTAATCCATCCACCTCACGTGTGACATATCAAGATGCTGATCAGAGAGCAACGGTACTGCACAGGTGTGCCTTAGGCTGGCCACAATAAAAGGCCACAATAAACAATCACTTCACATCATAAAATTCGTGTTCATGTTCTGTGTTATTTAGAATTATTTGGGTTTATAATAATCTATGGATGTTTATAATTATAAACTGCAATGTGAATTTTAAATATTTCCTCAAAAGTGCCTAAATTAGATACAGTGTGTGCCAAAATGTAATATGTCTTGAGGATGATTAACTTGGAAGAATACCAGGTGTTTTACTGCCATGTTTTACAGGGAACTTGTTCATTTGTGTGTGTTTAAGTGAGCTAGTGTCTAAATGAGCCATTCACTGCATATGTAGATACAGAATGCAGTAAAATACTAGCCTCTATGTCAGAAAGCTAATCCCTGCTGAGCAGAGGAGTTCTTACCAAATGTCAAACCAAATCCATTTTCCATTTTGGGCAGTACACAGCCTTTTCACGCTTTGTTTTTATCCTGTACAAGGGAACGTGACCAATACACAGAGAGCTAATTACACAGGAGGCAAGGAGAGAGGGAGGGATAGATTGCTATGGAAACCAGGTGGATCATGTAGTGGATGTTGTTGGACACAGGCAAGGCTAATATCATGGGTCAGTGGGTTGATAGATTGCACAGGACACCAGTGGGAAACAATTTAAACTATTATTTAGTGTGCAATGTTTATACGTGTGTGTCTTTTCCCTCTGCACATAGAAATGATTGAGTGCTCACAATATACACACTGTGTGTGTGTGTGTGTGTGTGTGTGTGTGTGCACGCGTGTGTGTGCGAGTGTGTGTATGCATTTTGAACAGCAGATGGGAGCAGAAGATGTCAATCATCAGCTCAGATAGATGGTTTTAAATGTGATGGCCGAGTCTGATTGGTGAAGAGGTGGGAGAGATCGATGAATGGAAAAAACAAAGAGGCTAACGAAAGTCAAGAGAGAGCAGGTTTGACCAGAGGTAACCTGTTGCTCAGATCCAATATACAATATACAAGCACAGGGTTTGATTATTACACTAGTTGACCTCCTACTGAGTATTGATTGCTCTGTTGTCCACCATGTGGGCAAGTTATTCAGAAATTGTAATAAGTTTCTAGTTACTGACTACCTGCTATATGCAGCCTGAAATTTAAAAAATAAAGCAAGTAAATCTTGGGTTTTTTCTGCACAAGAGCAGTTTTATGTATTTTTACAAAACACAATTCTCTTCCAACGAGTCCAAGCATCACTCGCAGTAGCGGCTGGCGTTTCTTTCTACAAGTTTTAGGTTGCTGTGCTACTTCAGCAGATGCTTCAATAAATTAAATGTAGAATTGTTTGCGGTTGAAAGCTTTTTGCTGGTCACAGAGTTTACTGTAGGCGACAATGTTCTTTGCATCTTAGACTGTGGCACAATAATGGCAGTAGCTACTTACAGCTGTGGAAAGAAAACTCTCTCCATCACTGACCTGCACAACATAAGGTCCGGTGCTTCTGACCTGCCGCACAGCCACGCATTCTCATCAAGGATGACGCATTCAGGAACGCAGTGTTACTTGGATTAGTAACTGTAATATTATTACTGTTTTAGAAAAACACTGTTGTCCACATCCTTCCTCCTGCTGGAACAAAAGCATTCATCATCTCCCTCCTCACCACACCAGAGGTTGCCTTCATTTATCACTTCCTTTCTTGGAGTAAAGGCATCAACAGATGCTGAAATGGCAGACCAAGTCTTATCTAATAAAGCCAATATGCTTCAGTAATTAATGTAAACATTGCCTGCTTTCTTTTGCATACTGTATGTTAAATTGATTTCTCAATCTGTTTGTTTATAGTTTTGTTCTGAATGAAGCCAAGTGGCAGCCAAACGTGCTGTGAATAATACATTTTGATTTTAATGAATAGACAATAGATGTTCTCTAAACAGAACAACAGGTTGCACATTCAGCTACTTATGAATATTAACATAAAGAGGAGCATCTGAGGCCCTCTTCATGGATATCGTACATTTTGCACTGCATTAAAGGAAACACAAGAAAGAACTATGTGTAGCATTGGCATTTTTCATGATAAATGTAGTAAAACAACTACTTAGACTTGTGTAAAACAAAACATTTAGAGTAAAGAGACCAGTGTGCTCTTTACTATAAAGAACACCTCCTTCGTTGTATCTGTTTTCTAATTTAAAACAACACTATGCCATTCCATGGTATTTCAAGAAAACTGAAACTGAGTTAAACCACAAAAAACGTTACCACAGCACCATGGTCTAACTTGTGATACAAGTGGTGGAAGAAGTATTGAGATTATTACCACAATGTAAAAATAAGGAATTAAAGTAAATGAACTCCTAAGTAAAACTCCATATGTATTAGCACCAAAATGTATAAAACAGACCAGTACTAGTACAGAATGGCTCCTTTCGGAGTGTCCAGCCATTTCTTTTTGTTCTCTGTGATGTCACAGGGATGAAAGCTAAATGCACCTCATATAACGCTCGCTAAGCGGCTACTACGACACACCCTCAAAAACACCGGTGGGAAAAAACTGAGTTGCAGCACACACCTCCTCTTCCTTCCAAACACTAGCTACCCTCCAAGCAGTCAATGGACATAAAGTTGTTACTGTGATGTAGAGACTGAGCTCAGCTAAAACTTAATGGATGAAAGATACTTTTGTTTCAGATTAATAACTCACCACTCTGAAACTCTTGCTCTAGACTATGTTGCCATGCTGTAGGCAACACGTACAGCTGAAGCAAAGCATGTTTGCTTATCACTGACACGCCCTTCTCTGCTTCTGATTGGCTAGTATGTAAACCTGTTCTGGTACAACCCCTAAATAAGATTTTGAACCTGAAAATGAGCATAATACCTCCTCTTTAATATTTCCCAATACATTGTCAAATGCAATATGCCAAAAATATAAGAATGTCCTACAGTATCTGGTCACACTTGGTATTATGCAGTCAGATTTCTGCCTATACTAACCTACAATCGAAAGTATGAGTAAATTCAAGGCGCGATGTTATGATGAAGTAGTATGTCCCAATAGTAGGCATGATATATGCAACAGTATGCACTTTGTAAGGGCAGGTGCAGTAAATACTAAAAGTATGCAATTTGGAACGTAGCATTTGTGTCCTTCTTCCTTCTCTCTTCCACTGATGTATCACTTCCTCATTCCTCATTTTGACCAATATTGCCTGCTGTTGGAAAACAACTCACGTCACTGGTAGGGATGAAATTGTTATGGTGTATCTTCTAACTTGCAAATTTTTTCAACGCAACACACAAGTGTTTGGGGGCAGTGACTAATCCGCCGCCTTATCTTCTTAGGCCACACCCTCCCTCATTAAACAAATAAACATCACCTGAAATGCTTAAATTTCATAAGCTTTCGACTTTATACAGCTTCGAGTTGGAATAAAAATTATGATCAAAATACTCCCTCACCTAATAATTATACACGCAGTGTAGAATGTTCTGGAAATGTTGAAAATAAAAGTTTCATATATTTTAGATTCATTACATATAAAGTGAACTATTTCAAGACTTTGTTTGTTTGTTTTAGTCTGGATTATTACAGTTTACAGCTCGTAAAAATCCAAATTCAAAATATAGAATTTTTGAATAAAGAATTTATAATATAGAAATGTTGACCTGAGAATAACTCCAATGAGCTAATTATGTCAAACACCTGCAAAGGTTTCCTGAGCCTTTAATCTCTCAGCCTCGCTCAGTGAAGTTAAAATGAACTTTTCCGAGATATTCTGTTTTTTTTTAGATTCACCTTGCACATTGTCGGTCACAATGCATTGGTTATTTTAAATACATATTGCCATGTAAAATAAAGGTATTTTTATTTTACACAAATTCTACAGTATGGGATGTAGTGTTACAACGTTTGCTCTGTAAAACAATCAGAAAAAATGGAGTGATGGAGAGAGAAGAGCAAATTAGTTTTGCTTCTGTGAAAATGTCTTAACTGATGGTTGTTAATTGACCTGAGCACCCATCTCCTCTCCCTTTATTCTCCATTTACTTACATTTCTTGTCCTTGTCTCCCTCTCCAGTTCGTTGCCCATCCCAACTGTCAGCAGCAGCTAATGACTATCTGGTACGAGAACCTGCCCGGTCTGAGGCAGCAGTCCATCGGTGTGAAATGCTGGACAGTGCTGGGGGTCACTATAGGTCTGCCCTTCCTGTCTATCGCATACTGGATAATGCCATGTAGCAAGGTATGAACACACAAACAAGCAGCAGAAGACACCAACTCTGCCTTGTCCCCAGACCTTGAGATCTTTGTCCTACTATCACTCTTGAACCGATTTCATCACAAAAATGTCTGGGTGTTTTCAAACATTCCTAAGTACCTCAGTGCTTTAGCGACCCACCACTTATATAATGCAGATTAAGCCTGATATTAATAGAATACTGCTTGTAAAGTTTTCAGAACATATTATTAACAATAACAAAATCATTTGCCTTTTTTTTTTTTTAGAAATTCATCTTTATATTTCAGCATAGGCTGTTACATTTCATGTTTAAACTGTAGTATCTTACACTAGATACTACAAAGACTAACTTCTTATAGACTGACACCTTCCAAACCCAAATTAGTCAGCACAGAAATCAAAGTCACTTGCTTGTAGCGATTGGTTGTGCGCAGAGAACGGATGGACAGAAGTGTCATCTTCTCTGAAGTGGTTCTGCTGGAAAAACGAAAGACTTGTATAGGTAAGATCAGATCAGCTTTTGAAAGGTTCTGGTAATTTCACAGTAGGCAGACACACAGGTTCGAAGGCTTGTTCTTGCTCCCTACAGTGCAATTCGGCTAGGTATATATCAGCGCTAAAATATCAAGGTGAAAGTCATCATAGCTTGCGTAGTATAGACCCAGCTCCCAACCCAACTTTGAGAATAGATTAATGGCGATATTTTTTTTATCGCCTGATAAGAGTCTCACGTTAACGCAGCACGTTAATGCCGATAAAGGCCCACCACTAAAAAAAATATAACACTCTTACATACTGCACGTCTCTAGCTACTCTATTAACATTTTAGAGAAACCACATTAGAAACAATACATTTCCATATTTTGACACTGTAATACACGGGAGTTGAATGCTTAATTTAACGAATTAGACCCTCACTAATCACTAATGACACGAGGTATGCATTTAAGGGTTAAGGGGACATGTTTTTGTTGTTTCTTTGTATTATGACCTCTGAGAGGAATGTTCTTATTTTATGTTGTATCACCTTTTTTTCACGACGCTGTGTTACAGGATGTGGCAACATACTCAGTCTATAGTCTGCAAGTAGCCCCAGGCAGCTTAAAGACTCATTACACACCAGTAAACAAAATTCCTGGATGGATGAAAAAAGCTGTTTCTTTGTTCTGTGAGCCTACTGGGGGAAAAAATGTAAGGTTTGCCCCGAGGGTGAGATAAGTCATAAATCAGGGTATATCCTCTGTACAAATTCCATTGTATCTGCTTGCACTCTGTCTTGTCAGGCTCTACATTTACAGATTTGTTCAGCTTCCACTATTTTAAGCTTTACTTCATCATCATCAGACGTGCTTTGTGCTAATTGCTAAGCTGCCTGCTAAAGTTCCCATTACAGTCCTGTGACAGAGCATTAGCCTTTCATTGGCCTTGCTAGTATAACTGAACTAAATGCTAATGTGATCCTCCATCCAAAATCTAATATATGTTTGTGTGAAAGACACTGTAGAGGTGGCTTGTAGTTTCTAGCTTGCTCTTTACAGAATTAGGACAGTTTTAGTAAGCTTTTTTTTTTTACCTCAGTTACAATAATGACAACTCTAATAGTGAACCTGTTTTATGGCTTCTTGTCCTCACACATTCTCATACACAATTTCAGGCTCATTAAAGTTCTCTACGGATCATGAATATGTGGCCAAATTTATTGGCAATCCATTCACTGGTTGTCATGGCATTTACCTCTGGACCAAAATGTACAGAAAAAATGACTAGCATGACCAAAAGCATTACAGATTTCATTTTGTTAATATTCCATCAAGCAAATTATAATTTTTAAAGTGACACATTATGACGGAGGCCACACACACACGCATGTACTCACTCACGTGCGCATGCGCGCACACACAAATACACACACACACACACACACACACAGGAGCTGTGTGGAAATCTGCTCATCAACCTGGATAATCCTCTACCTCATGGTCAAGTGCTATGTGTGATTGCGTGTTTGTGATTGTGGGTTAGGGGTTAGGGTTAGTAGACAGAGAGGCAGCTGAACTCAAGTGTGTGAGAGAGGATGGAGAGCAGTAACGCTGAGAGCTTCTGATCTCAACACCTGTGTATGTTAATGTTTGTGTGTTTGTATGTACGTGCACATGGATGCACAATGTGCATGATTACATTTGCTTATCAATCAACTAACCGACATGCCTGAATGTCACTGTCTGCCATTTTCTGATGCAACTGAGAGAGCAGGAAAAAAGGTAGCAGCGTAGAGAAACTAATATAGGATCAATTGATTCAAATATAAAATTGTTGTTGTTGTACGGAGGGTGTGAAAGTGAAAAACAATTAAATCAAACTAATTACAGATAGACTAATTAATATTTATGCCTGTTTAATAATGTGATGGCAGATCAACAGCGACAAAAAGGTATATTAAATATATCTGATAATAAAAGAGATAAGGACAGAGCGAATAAGTGAAATACTTCAAGACACAGGTTGCAGAGAGAAAGCTTTTTTTTTTTTAATTATTGGTTGACCTGGTGCTATTAAAGCAATTTTGATCTGCTCATCTCATCAATTGCTCATCTCTTACAGCTTATCATTTTCTCCATTTTTACGCCACCACAACACACGAATATCAGAAACGCAAACCATATTACATTTCATCAGCGAGGAGAGATGAAGAAGATATTTACATTTAGTTGCTCGAAAGTAAGCAGTAAGCCATCAAATGCAGGCAGAAATGGATATAATTGCCATTGTAATCTCCTTTTTATAAGAAAAACCTGAGATAGCCTTTGGAGGTGAAAAATTATGAAAGCATACAGAGAGTGATGTGACATGTATCGGAAGGTGCACACAAGAATACTTTACTGCCCTGAGCAATAGAAAAGAAATAAAACGCAGAATTTTTTGACTTCTCGAGTTGTTGTTCCAACTTCAGGGGGTGTTCACATGAATTTTTCCAATTGGGAATTAATTTTTCCTATTATACCGACACAACATGAATGCACAGACAGTTCATTTATCATTGATGCAATTACTGGACATTATTGAATAGGAGAGTTGTTGCTGTATGCTCTATAAAGATAAATAGGTGGTTCCATGTTTTATGGCTGACCAATTAAATCATCTGTATTGGTAAATGGGATTGTGTATCTGTGTGAGTTATGCAGAGATAGGTGAAGAAAAGGATCTGTAGAAGTCTCCCCAGAATCTGTTATAATTTAAATACAAAGTGGATATCAAATATACAGGATGTACAGTATGACAGAAGGTCTTATCTAGATAATTATTTATTCAGAGTGGCTCCTTGTCTGCTCACAGTATACATCAGGGTTAATTCTTCCAGGTGAAAATATATTAGTAAATAATAAAGGATACAGCAGCTCTGTTTTGGCCTTTTGAGATTTGCTTTCACACCAAACCTCTTTTATTTAGTCTGCATGCACCTGCTGCCAGCGGCCACCATTTCGTTGGAGGAGAGAAGAACAGCTCTTGTCACCGTCACAGTGACAAATAGAACCCCATGGGGTTTGCAGTCCTCACACAGCAGTAGGCCTGATCGAGGATGACCGTCTCATTTAAGCTGAGGGGTGAAATGGATCAGCCTTATCAGCACAGCAGATGGGAGAAATGAAGGAGGCAGATCCATCCCAGCGGCAGGAGGAGGTTTAGAGGAGGTTTTGCAGGGTTAAGATTTACCAGACAACCTCTTTCCACATGGTTTAGTAGTATGTGTGGCATGTGTTACTGTGCTTGCAGAGAGTGGAGATATCCTGTGGGTAGTTAATATTGAACACAGCAGGTTTAGAGAGTGGCAATGATCTCAATGATGGCTGTATGGGGTTGGAAGTGGAAGTGTGTGTGTGTGTGTGCGCGGGTGTTTGTGTGTGTGTGTTCATGGATGTGCATTTGTGTATCTTGGCATATTTCTGTGCAATTACAAAAGGTCCCTCTCTGTGGTGGTGGCATGTTTAATGCTCCTTCTGCAGCAGCACCATGCATTACGTTCTCTCCATATGGTGCATTTCCACAGACTCTGCTGATTGTTTGGTATCTAGTCACTCTGACGTGATGTTGGTGTGAAAGTGATCATGGTTACACATGCATGAATTACAACAGCTGCTGTTTGCCTCCTAAGATGGATGTGTAGTGGTGCTTTTCAGATTTTGATCTCTAAGGATCTCAGGAACTCTGCAAAAGCCATGAGCACAGTTTCACAGTCTTGGTAAATAAAAACATTTTGTTTGTCAGTAACTGTTCAAACAAAAGACAACTCAAACATATAGAGTTTCTTCAGGCTGATTCACTAACACAGAAACTGATTTTGCAAGCTGCTGTCTTTAAGGTGATGTCAAAGCTCTTGCATGTCACTGCAAAGTAGGCATTTTTGTCAAGTAATTGTGTTCAATAGTAAACTATATACACTTGTACAGAAACGTTTAGACGGAGTAGAGTGCCTCATGGGAGGCAGTGTCGCTACCGCCATCTGCTGGTGTAGCTAATAAACTGCTCTCACACTTACAGATCTCTGTTTACAGATCTCTGTGGTACAGATTGGACAAAATTCCACAAATGCGTAAAAAGGAAGTCACAAATGTAACCTGACCTGCAAATTGACAGGAAATGATCTGCAAATGTGAAAATAGATCTACAATTGCATAAATAATACTTTGTATGTTAAAATAAAATATTTGACATTTTATTTTCACCGGTAAATGCATTGCTGTTTGTACAGAGTAGTTGGAGGCTGTGTTGTCTGGAGCCTAGTGCTCCTGGTAGGGTCTCCCAAGGCAAAGTGGTTGCAGGTGAGGGGCCAGACTGAGAATGGTTCACAAAAACCCTTGATGACAAAACGAGGAAGAGGAGCATAGACCCTGCCCGGAGGAAGCCCGGGGCCCCCGTCTGGAGCCAGGCCCAGCAGGAGGGCTGGGCCCTTCTCAGGGCTATCCAATCCTTGTACATCCAAAGCGAGAGCTGTGTCCGAGTACTCGGCAGTAAGTCGGATTCTTTCCAGGTGAAAGTTGGCTTCCGCCAGGGCTGCGCTTTGTCACCAGTCCTGCTTGTGATATTCATGGACAGGATATCAAGGCATAGCCATGGCGAGGAGGGGCTGCAGTTCGGTGGGCTTTGGATCTCGTCACTGCTTTTTGCGGCTGATGTGGTCCTGATGGCATCATCGGTCCATAGTCTTCAGCTCTCACTGGATAGGTTCGCAGCAGAGTGCGAAGTGGTTGGGATGAGGATTAGCACCTCTAAATCTGTGGCCACTCCACCGGTGGAGTGCCAACTCCAGGTAGGGAATGAGTCCTTACCCCAAGTCAAGGAGTTCAAGTACCTCGGCGTCTTGTTCACGAGTGAGGGGAGACTGGAGCAGGAGACTGGCTGGAGAATCGGAGCGGCGGGAGTGGTATTGCGCTCACTTTATCGCACCGTTGTGACGAAAAGAGAGCTGAGCTGTAAGGCAAAACTCTCGATCTACCAGTCAATTTTTGTTCCTACCCTCACCTATGGTCATGAAGCCTGGGTCATGACCGAAAGAACGAGAAAGCGGGTACAAGCGGCCAAAATGGGTTTCCTCAGGCAGGTGGCTCTTGTCTCCCTTAGAGATATGTTGAGAAGCTCATCCCGGATAAGCGGATGAAGATGGATGGATAGATGGATGCAAATTGCACTGTATTTTTGTGGATATGAGTAGGTACATGTTTTGGGTAATGAGATATTTGTGTATATTTTTTTTACATATCTCTGCAGTACACATTTCCACAAGTGCATAAAAAGGAAGTTACAAATGTAACATGACCACAAATTGACAGAAAGAAATCTGCAGATGCGCCTTTAAAGCTGCTATCAATGTTGATATTTCAACTATAGAACACTATAGAACAGTTGTTTTCAGGGGGAAGGTTCAGATAAACTCACTGACACTACCTGACTTGCGCCAAAAGACAGACAAAGTTAGCAATTAGTTGGTGGCGACACTGGAGGTAGATACTATTTTTAGGAGTTGGTGGAGACTGAAACTAAGCTAATACTAGATTGAATATTGTAAATAGACAAGTTGACCAAAACACATTTGATCTTGGATCTTTAAATAGGGAACTGTTTGCCAACATGTTTGCCAAATTTGCTTTATAAGGTTTTAATGTCAATACTTTGTTTTATAGACATAGGGGCAAACAATCTATAAATGCATGTTTAAACAAATATTACTAATATTTCTTTAACCCCCGCGATCCTGTACGCTGGATAAGCAGTTGACGATGGATAGATGGATCTCTTTAACCTTCACTCATCAATTTCTCCCTAGTTAGTACGTGTGAACCACATTGGAGCATATTATAATATACTCAATCTTCTCACTTCCAGCTTGGTCAGATCCTGCGAAGCCCATTCATGAAGTTTGTGGCCCACGCTGTCTCCTTCACCATTTTCTTGGGCCTTCTGGTTGTTAACGCCTCCGACCGCTTTGAGGGTGTCAAGAACCTGCCCAATGAGACCATAACAGATCACCCACGACAGGTGTTCAGGGTCAAAACCACCCAGTTCTCCTGGACAGAGATGTTGATCATGATGTGGGTGTTGGGTGAGTCGCCTTCTTGTATACATGTTGTGCATAAATTGTGGCGGTGTTTGAAATTCTGCATAAGTACAGTCAATTACAATGCAAATAGATAAGATAGTCACTGTCAAGGCAGATTCTCCATCATGATAAGAAATAACCTTGACATGGCATAAAAGTCAGAGAGGCAAGACAAAACATTTCCTGGTGAATTTTCTTTTGTTTTTGATCAGTGTGGATTTTTTTTTAACATGCAAGCAAGAAGAGTTTAGGGTGATCTTTCTACCAAGGTTCAAATGTGCTAAATTATGTATATACCTAAATATGTGATCTAAAATATATTTTAATAAAAATTCAACATAGCACACCATAAGTCAGTGAAGTTCTTGGATAGAGTCAGAGAACTTTTTTGCCCAACTTTGATATGAGGCAGAATTAAAGATTAATGCAGCACCATACCAACCAAGTGGATGAAAGCCAAGGTAATGGCAATAAATTCACAATTCATTCTCTTCTATCTTCCAAACATCAAATAGAAGCTTCCTGGTTGGATGCAGCACTGGCCAGACCCAGTCCAAACGATAAACTGGAGGGAAATTTGGAGGTTGACCTGAGAAGTGCTGCTGAGAAAATATCAGGGGGAGGGATAGAGAGAAAGAGAAATGGAGAATAGATGAGAGCAGTTGAGGGAGATGGGTGAAAGTAAAGGAAGGGATGGAGTGTATGGCGTATAAAAAGACCAGCATGAAGAAACAGGGAGAAAGACAGGGGTGACAGAAAGACAAAACCAAATGCAACAGATAAATAGCCCAAGGCAATATCTGTCATACCTCAGCTGCTTCCCATCTGCTGATGTTCTTCCTTTCACACACATACACAACACAGGATACACACACACACAAACACACACATGCACAATAACATTATGTGAGTGGTTTGTGTATGTTGGTGCACACACAATAATAACATTATGTGAGTGGTGCACATATGGTTCTGTTTTTATTTGCTTACGTGTAATGACACCATTTTTTCCCCATCCGCAGTTATTTTATAGCAGCAGGTGCTCGTGTGTATTTCTGTATTTCTGCAGTGAGTGGTGGCTTTGTGAGAGCAGGGTAATTGTAATTCCAGCAGCATGTTTTGAAGGCCCAGTAATTGTTATAGATATGATACTGATCAGGGGGCTTTTTCAGCAAGCAATTGTCTCCTTGTTTTGGCTCCAAAAAGAGGGTGACACAGTGGTTGCATGGCTTTCCACTTAGTGTGTGTGAGTGTGTGTAGTATCGTGCACCTGCTATAAGTGGGGATGTCTGAGTGGTTGTGTATAAATTATAAGCTTTGTTGTCAACATCTGTGTATGTACATGTATAAACTTGTTTATGTTTGAATGACTGTGGGAGAGCCTTTTTCTATCTTTGTGTATTTGTATTTATTTTGTTTCCAGTCTTTCCATGTTGTATCCATGTGTTTATTTATGTGTTTGTGTGTGTATGATTAGGTATGATTTGGTTAGAATGTAAGGAAATCTGGAGCGATGGGCCCAGAGAGTACATCATGCACCTGTGGAACGTTCTGGACTTTGGCATGTTGTCCATTTTTGTGGCATCCTTCACGGCACGCTTCATGGCGTTCCTCAAGGCGTCCAAAGCCCAGCAGTATGTGGACATGCACGTACCAGACGAAGACCTCAGCAATGCCTCGCTGCCTGACGAAGTAGCATACTTCACTTACGGTAAGCAGTTACTACTTTATTATTACTGTTTTGTTTTTTTTGTTTTTATTTTCACCGGTAAATGCATTGCTGTTTGTTTGTCTTCGTTAAAAATTGAATCAATAAAAAGTAACAGATTAATGTTTAACTAACAGTTTGCTCCACTCTGAAACAAAATGTTAAACTCCTTCACTCCTTATCTACCAGACAATTTTCCCAGGAAAGGCACTGCATGATGAAAAAGCTTTCATGGGGAGCTTGAATCACTGTTGTGCCCCATCAGTCACTGATAAGGAGTAGCAAATCAGAAGAGTATTTGTGTAAAATGTCATGAATAACTTAAATCCTGAGCTGGGGCACTAGAAGATGAGACTTAATATGTCATTTAGATAAAAGTCACACATATTTGTGCACACAGTCTCCTGTTTGGTCCTTTCATTGGCAGCACAACACATTCAGTGACTATACATGGTGTATATATACACCAACACAAATACATGCACACATATTCACATGCACAGGTTTAAGTTACACAATACACTCTTAATAACAAGTAAGCATGTATACACACACACACACACACACACACACACACACACACACACACACACAAACAGTTATTTTACTTAGAGGAGCAGTACACCTGTTTGTTTAATATTTATCCTTCCTACTCTACCTGCATTTCTTGGAAATATAGTGTTGGAATATTAAAAAACCTGGGAAAACTTCAAGATCACAGAACATAAAAACTTTTGTGTCACTTTCAAAGCCAAAACTCCTTGACAACATATTAAACCTGCTGCAGGCTACTGGACTTTACACTTGTAAGTGGCCTGCTATGGGAACCTTCATCAGTGCTGTCATCTGGTGGTCTGACTCAGTCATGACACATCAGTAAATAGACAAAAGCGCATATTATTGCAGTGTCAGTTCCCCATAAGTTGTTCTCCATATGTCTCTATATCTGCACTGCGGATGCACACATTGTCTGTGATGTATGTCCTTCCTGTGCTAGATTGTCGATATTTAACAGCCAATTTATGCAATGGAGTCTTTCTTTCTTTTACTTTCTTTTTCTCTGTTTGTATACTTAATGTCTTTTGTATCTCGTTTTCCCATCTAACTCAATTATCCTTTCTGTCTTCATGTCTGACCGTCTCTCTTTTTCTGCCCCTCCTTCTTCTTCTCTCCCTCTGTCCTTACTTCTCCTTGGACACACTATCCCTTTATCCTTTCCCTTTACTGTCCACCCATATCATACTAAATGCCTTCCCTCCTCACTCCACACCCTCTTCCCTCTAACGTCTTTTTCTGTCCTCAGTTAATCCATCTTCTGTCCCTTCTCCTTCATCAAAGCACATGTTCCTAAAAGCCAAGATTATGCTCTTTAGGACCATCTCTCAACCAAAGGTTTGTTCTGTTAAATGCAGCTGATGGCTGAATGGCCAAAGGAATGCAGAATGTTCACAACAGGATATTATGGCACATTGAAAAATACCTTGATAGTAATCCACCTTCAAACCAGTTGATGCAATCTGATGTTGGAAAAATCCACAACTGCAGCTGTGGATAATTATGGGCGGTTATAAATCCATCAACATTCATTTTGGAGCTCCTGTATACTTACATACCTGATGCATCAGATTTTATTCAGTATAATTATGTTAAATGAAACTGGGTCAAATCTGAACCAGGTACCTGTTTTATTGTTCAAATGGGCAAATAGCCAGTTTGCCTCAAAATAAAAAAAATTGGACAACAATATTTGACTTGCAAATACAATACAACAGCTTACTCTTGTCCTTTTCTTTCTTCTCCTCCAGCCAGAAACAAGTGGCGCCCCTCAGACCCCCAGATCATCTCAGAAGGCCTGTACGCCATCGCTGTGGTGCTGAGTTTCTCACGCATAGCCTACATCCTGCCTGCCAACGAGAGCTTCGGCCCACTGCAGATCTCACTGGGGCGCACAGTCAAAGATATCTTCAAGTTCATGGTCATCTTCATCATGGTGTTTGTGGCCTTCATGATTGGCATGTTCAACCTGTACTCATACTACCTGGGAGCCAAGTACAATCCTGCCTTCACCACGTGAGTTATGCCCAGCTGCGAGAGTGTTTGGCAAATGTGTGTGACAGTTGGATGGTCGTTATGTGTGAATATATGTATGCATTTTTACACGTACATTTTTTCATACTCTACCATACATGCACAAACGCTTTCAAAAAGGCAAACATGGTGGAACGTCATCATGGCCCTACTCTGTTCATTTTATGTGCAAAGACAAATAATTCATGACAAAAGTATCTGTTACTATAATTGCTAGACAAGGCCATATAACAATAAAATCCCCTGGAAAATATAAATCGTCACGTCCTCCTTGATGAGACTTTTTGTTGGGTTCATTAAATCCATGGTTCTTTGTCAGTGGTAGAGATCGAACTTTAATCTTCCCTCTGGCCTAATACTGGCAGTCAGGCTATTTAGTTCAATTTAATGAGGAGAATGCTGAATGGAATGATTCACTCACTAAAATATTTAACAAACACTGGTGAGTTTTTGTTTTACATCACAGCTTGAAAAGTTAGTAATTACAAGCTACGGTTATGTAATTGAGCTTTTCCCCTACACCATTTTGTAGTTCCACCCTGCTGTATCTCTCATAAACGCAACTATTTTTGAACTTTTGAACTATTTGAAAATCAAAGTGGAAGTGAGATGGTAAGTGCCAGTGAGAGGTCAATGGCAGATTCTGCCTCAGCTGTTGGACAATTGCCTCATAAAACGTAACCTTGACATGCATCCAATGACATGCAAATGATGAGGCAAAACATCTCGACCTATTGATTTTTAAAAATATATATATATTTTATTTCAGATCAATGTGGACGTTAAAGTTACAGTGGGGCAACATGAGCTTTTGGAGATGGTTTGACAGCGTCTCAAAAAGATTTGATGCCAGTCCAAACTATCTGGTAAAGATTCATTGAGGCACAAGATTTTACCATTTTGCCCAGTGACAACAAAGGCTTTCCCATTGTTGCCAGGGAACAGACAGAGAACTTTTTTGACGAACTCTGATCTGAAGCAAGATTTAGCACACCAACAAAGTGGTTGACAGTGATATGTTGGAGACGATTGTACCAAATGACAAAAGTGAGCCATCTGTGTGTCATGAAATCTCATTATTATGCATACTTCACCCCCCACTTAAAACAGTGAGTCCATCAAGAGTAGGTTCACATTTTCATGTCAGTCTTTAAAAAACTGCTCACATACCATATGTAAATATACTCCTTTCTTTAACAGTCATGAAGCAGTCTCTTCCTAGTCCTTGTTCTGGCTTCAGCAGTCTGAGTCAGACAAATCAAGAGGGACCGACTATTGTTGCATTTGATAATTGAAAATCATCCAACTGAAATGAGAAAGGGGATGATAAAAACACTCTAAATGCGCTTTACCTGCTTAAGTGCTGCATTTAATTTTATTGTCAGGGTCATCCATTTCAAATGGTCAAGAGCACATTTTAACTGAAGAGTCAGATTGCACTTAAAGGATGCAGTGCATAAATACATTCATATAATGGTTTAAAAATGTACTTTCACTTGTTTTTTTAGCATTATCCACATCAGCAACAAGCGATTCAAAGTTTATTTGATCAATTTTACTGTAGCATTTGTACAGACACTTAATATCAACCTGCTTGTAAAGCATTCAATCTGTCAAACAAGTCCCACACCACATCAATCTAAACACAAATGCTTCTTCCTCCTCCCTTCATTTTAGCGTATCCGTGTGTCTGCATGGTTATTCTCTCACATCAACTGCAAACACAGTGACAGGGGATCTTTCACTGTCATTGTCTGATATTTGTAGTAAAGTTATCCATCTTGGGCTGCTGGCAGAATCTTTCAGCAAGTCTGTTTATCATCATTCATCTCAAAATGAAAACTCTCTGAGGTCTCACCCTGTCGCACATCGTTGTTGATTTTCTCAGAAGAAGACATCCGCAGATTTAAACAGATGACATTACACCTTTTCTGCACAATTCAATAGAGCAAAGCGTGCTTTTCAAGTTGGTCTGTAATTACACTGTTCATATACTGTTCTTTTTTAACTAACTAGAGTGAAGATGTATATGTAATTGAAGTTTTTCATACCTTAAGGTTCACAGTTCTTAGCTGACTAGACTAAAGAAGTCAAAACCAATCTGTGCATTTAGTGGAGATTGCTGGCCTCGTTTAATGCTCTTTTGGATAATTTACTTTAAATGTATTTAAGTCAGTGAAGTACATATAAAGAAAGTAAGTTTAGAGTGTGACATTAACTCTTGCCCTCAGTAAATTTTGCATTTGCATGCTTTCCAACCATGACAGGCTGCTGCCAGATGTCAACAATCTTGCACAGCATATAGCATAACCCTTGTGCTGCAGGCTTGTTTGGAGTTGCTAGTTTGGAGGAATCCCAGTAGACCACACAGTAGGTTGTTGCAACACAATTTTCTTGGATGAGGACTAAAACATGCCTTTTCAGATATTTTGGTTGTTTTTTGCCTTGCATTTCTTTCTCTGTTTCTAGTTGTTTTGGCAAGCTGTACGGTGATTGTTGCTTGTTTGAGAACAGTTGCTTCTCCACCAAATGACCCCGCAGATTGAGTTGTGCAGAGGTCCATTCAAACCTGTCTAAAGACAAGTTTAGAAAAGGTTTTCATTTCAGACTTATTACAGAGACAGTCTGTTTTAAAGGAGGAAGGATTGTAGTGAGAGCACTGCGGTGTCAGGTGTGACTGTGCAGCAATGGCAAATTGTTTACAGTTCTCATGAGTCAGGTAGGTAGGGCCCCATAGCAGATTTTTGCTTAGGCCCCCCTGAGAGGTCTACTTTCCCATGCTGACTTACCCTGCACCTGTGTGCTGTGCATATAGAGTAGCTTTTCTGCTCAGCCCCAGCACAGGAGTCTTAGAGGCTGTGAGTTCTGCTTGGCTGCCCACATGGAGCCAAAGATCCCGGCAATGTGATGAGCAGGCAGACAGACAGGCCAGTGGCATGAGACAGAGCTGACAGAAAGGCAGACAGACAGGTGGAAACAGCGTCTAATGGAGTTGAAATGGACAATCAGGGGAGACTGTCTTCACAAACCACGAGTCAGACATAATGAAGACTTCTCAAAAAGCAAAGGACAAGTACAGAAAAGACCCCAGGCCCTGTAGATGGAAGAGCCTTATCATCATTATTATACAATCATTTCCATCATGAGTGTATGATCCAGCTCCTTACTTTGTCCCCTTATCACTTCTCCTCTCAGCTTAGAGATCAACATCAAGGCTGATTTTAAAAAATCGGCGTTAACACAGCTGTGTTAAAAATAGAAACTACTTGTCTTAATAACAGCCTCTGACTTCTTATCAGAGCAGTTTTTTTGGCCATAAAGTGTCCCTGCATTTCTGCTTCTATATGAGCCACAGTGGTGTTCCTCTGACAGTTTTTCAACGGGCTACTCTACCAGTGGGAGCTGTATAGAGATGTTTTTAGCAAACTCCTTAAACACTGTTGTTGTTGTCAGTTTCACCACCAGGGGTCAGTGTGGCTTTAAATCTCAACCTGTCTGTACAGTGGCTGAGGGAACAAATGCCTGGACTGAACTGTGCAGAGGAAATAATGCATTTATTTTTTTCACTGTCTAATTTTTGTTGTGTCAGTCTAATCAACCATTGTGTTCTGTGTTTTGTCTATAAATGCCTCGTACAATATGCAGTCTGTACACTGTGATGCATTGTTGGGCCTCTTTTATGTTTGTGAAGGTTTTTTTCCCTGTCCCATTCAATTACTAGGTGCGTCTGCGATATGTTAATAATAGGCTTTCCTATGCTCTGCGCAAATTGTGAATTTTCAAAACAATAATCTCCTGTCTGTCTCTATCACCCAGCAGAGAACATGTGCTTGTATGGATGTGTGTGTGCTGTGGTGCGCGCGTGTGTGTGTGTGTGTGTGTGTCAGGGGGTGCTGTGCGACTTAAACTATCTGACAGGGCATGTTTGATTGAGGGCAGAAGAAAGGACTGGTCTGATAGCTCTGATACAGGAAGATGAGGAGGGAGCCAGGTGGAGGTAGTAATGACACCCGGGTTGGGGGGACAGAGGGAGGGACGTGAGGGGAAGGAAGGTGGGGTATGGCAGAGGAGTAAGGTGGAGGATATCACTCTGTCTCTCACACACAGACTCTCTCACACAGGCTAAGACTCACACACATATAAATACACATAATGCACAGCTGGACAGGGCTTAATGAACACTGAGCAGTAATAGCCACACATACCCCATCCCCAGAGGCACGAAGACTCAGACGGCTATCTGACTCACCCACTAAAAAAAACACACACACCACATGCTCTTTGTCGAGTGCCCACACAGTAATGTTCTCAAACGTGCAAATACACTTAAGCAGAACACATACACACACTCTCAAGGGGCATGCACATTTACACATCCCTCTCTCTCTTTTTTTGAATGTACTATAACAGGCGCTTAGGTGGTCAAACAAAGATTTATGTGCAGATCAGTTCACACACACATACACAAACACACACTTATCGGGATTCTGTTTTGGGCAGCACTGGTGGAGCAGTTGACCATGTTCTAGTCAACCATGCATGAAAACACTGCAGAGAGGGAGAGGACAGATGAGATAAAGGCAGAAAAAAGGAGAAATGGATGAAATAGGAAAGAGTTTTTTTAAAAGTCATAGGTCAAAGCTGTGCGTAATGTGGGGCAGAGAAAAAAAAAATCAAAATAATCAGTGAAACTGTGGAAATAAACACAGTGAGGAGATGCATCCACTGGGAAGAGGAGAAGGATTGGGGGAGATGGAGGGAATGAGGTATGAGAAGAGACCCGCAGGGAGTGATGCAGATGCAAAGGAGGAGGGTGTTTTTGGCTCGGCTGTTTGTTCAGGGAAAATGTGATAGACCGGCCAGGATGCTTAGACAAAGGAGGAAAAAGAAGGAAGGGAGAATGAAAGAGGATGAGAGAAGGTCAAGCTGACTGAGCAGCAGACAGAAGCACAACCACACAGGCTTAGCACAGATTTAGACTGCACACATTTCGCTAGAAACCATTTGAAAAGGTGGGAAGAAATCAGAAAATAACTCATATCGTATGAACAGTATTCAGATTGTGTCAGCTGTTATTTTTTTGCTGCAGTTAATGATTATTACCTGTTCAACAGCTATTTATATTCCATAATGTGCCATTTTTATGTTATGTTGGTTAGTTGCTCTGGTCTTCTTTTCATAGCAGTGCAACATGATTGAATTGAAAGACATAATGAGTGCTCAGACAGTACGGGCAAGATAGGAGGCATATCAGATTACAGCCAAGGACAAAGCCATGTAATGCAATGTAAATGGAGAGAGACAGGGAGAGAGGGCAGGGATGCAAAGAGAGGCACAAGAGAGGAGTGGAGTGGATAAAGGATGGCAGAGATGAAGATGCAGGCTGGAATAGTTGAAGAGAAGAAAAGTTGAAGCTGAAGGGAAGACTGAGGGAAAGTGTCGACAGGAAGCAGAAAATGGGTGTGAACTGTGGAGTCTAGAGTGAAGGTTAGAGTTGGAACATGGTGGCGATAGACTGGGATCCTGGTGAGAGAGGAGAGGAGGATAAGAGGTGGCTGAGAGAGTGAAAGACATGGTTGAGACAGAGTCAGGGTGAGCAAAAGAGAATTGATTAGCTTTGAAGGCAAGGCAGAGGTGTCGTTCCCAGTCAAGCACAGCTGAATGTCAGAATGAGGAGAGGAGACACAATTACAATTAAGATGAGACAGACAGACAGAGAAGAGAGTGAGAGAGACAGTGTGACCAATATGGGTGTTTAAATGTCAGTGCTTGGACCTGTAGCTTTAGAGTTTGAGCCAATATTCAGTATTTTTCATTAAATTCTTGATTTATGATGTCAAGCATTCATTTGCCCTCTTGGTGAAGTAAAATTCCTCTGAAATACAGTAGCACTGAGACCATCATTTGGTGCTCAATCTTCCTATTGAAATTCATTCCTTTAGTGGAGTTAAAAATCTCCAGATCAGGGAGATCACCCCATGTATGGTCATGGAAATGCTTCAGTACTCCTCATTAGTCCATCACACGAAGAATTCATTAACTATGGAGACATTAATAATTAGCTTCTCACTAAGCCACTGCTTTCCATTCTTGCATATCACATGTGCAGTTTACCAGTGGTGGAAGTATTTCAGGTTTATATTTCTACTGCGCTACATCAAAGTAGCTGTTGCACATTTTATAGCACAACATATGTTTGGCAGTTGTAATTACTAGTTACTTTTCAGATTACAACTTTTCATACTCTTCCAGTCCCATGGATCTCCAAATTTGGTGACTTTGAATGTGACATTTACAGATACTTTCAGACTGAAAGATTAAATATTCCTTTATGGGTTGAAAGTGTTCTCTTACTTCTTAAGATGAATAAACAATAAAAACTTGGATTAGCAGGAAACTGTATTGTCACAAAGCTGAAAACAGAGCTTTTTTCTTAGCTCCTGTAATGTCTTTTTAGAGATTTGTGGTTCTCACAAAATGGGGGAACAGTTTCCTGCATAAATAGGAGGATATTTGTACTTTTGATAGATTAAGTTATGTTTGCTAATAATACTTACATATTTTTACTTAAGAAAAGTTTTGCATGCAGGACTTTTACTTGTAGTAAAGTATTTTCACAGTGTGGTATTGCTTCTTTTACTTACGTAAAGGATCTGAATATTACTTCCACCACTGCACTTTACAATAATAGCAAATATAACACTTGAAATTCATAATAGTTTTTGAAACAATGGTCCCCCAATTCAGACAGAAGTAGACAAAAAGAGGCTTAAGCTTTGTAGTCTGCAGCCGTCAATTTTGTCGGGTGAAATGAATCATGTCGCCAGCAGATTTTATCAGCTGTAGCTAGTTAGCTCCATGAGTTGGTTGAAAAGCCTGTCACTGGCTGAACTTTTAATGTTCCAGCTAAGTGGTTTTAAAACCAGAGTCCTGAGAGTAAAAGCATTAAATATGCACACAAATGCAACATACATAATAGTGAGGCTTCAGCTGCATGTCAAAGACAAAAGGTCAGCATTCTTATCAGTGGATGATCCATGGATATAAAGTAATAGCAGTTGAAATTATTGCTATTTAGTGTAGAGCTAGTAAACATATAAGATCAGGCTATTTCTTTTTAGAATAACCTTGGCTGCTTAGCTTCTATACTTTGACAACCAAGACAAGTATGTTATAGATTTAATATTTCAGGAGAAAAGGCTTTGAGGAGGTGGACTAACGATTGTGTCTGACAAATGTAACACTCCTGGTAATAATATCTTAGGTAATTAGTTTCTAATCCTTGTGTTTTCGGTTTTGGAAAGGCAAATAAAGACCCACCCAAACTTATTGAGCGTCGTCTCACTATAGCCCCATTCACAAAGCTGCAACATGTGGAGAAATCCAAAGCTTGCCTAGTTATAGTTAGTGAAGAGTCTGTTAACAGTTTAGTTGGTAAATGAAAAGTGCAAAAACAATAAAGTTTGTGCTGCACATTTTGAAAAAATAATGACAACAGAGACTAACAGAGAGACAGACAGCGAGGGAGCAGCAAAATTTAAAAAAAAGTTGAGCCAAGCTTGATTCAGTATCAAAACACTCCTAATTGCTTGTCTTGTGGTGTTGTATTCCCTACTTAATAAGATTTCTCTCACTGCTTGCCTGAAGACACACACCAAAACAGCTTCCTTTTGTGTTGCTCTGTCTGCCTCATTTTGTATGCCACTGTCTGTCACACAAATATACACACGCTCATAAACAGACACACTCAGGAGACACAAACAAATTTTTGTTCAGTTCCCCTTTTCTCTTTCCCTCTCCCTCTTTTTAGTTCTCTATCAAACTCACTCTATCGCTCTTCTCTCACACACAAACACACACACGCAGGCACGCATTCATTCATTCATTAAATGCCGAGGGGGGCATGGCCCCTGTTGTCGCCATGGTGACAGCTCCTTGAGTGCGACAGATAGAAAGTTAAACTCAATTTAATATTTAAAGATGTTTCGTCTATATATGCTTGTCTGTCTGATTACTTCTCTGCCCGCAGGAGAGGAGAGGAAAGAAAAAGAAAAACAGAGAAGAGGTGATCAAGAAGGAGAAATGTAATATCTTGCTAATGACTGAAGGGCAGAGAGACATAGCAGAAGGCCGGGCGCAGCCGTTCACAAAGTCTATATATGCATTTACATTTACATTCGGGCAATGTGAGAATATTGCTGCAGATTAAACAAAGAGGGGGGAATATATCAGAGGCAAAAAATAATGGAAAAAAGAAAAGTATAAATCAAACGAATAGATTGAGTGACAGAAATAGCTAAAAGCTGTTGGGATGAAAGATGGAAAGAGCGTGAGAGAGGGAGGGAGGGTGATGCGGAAAAAGATATAAAAGCAATGGCAACGGGAATATAATGAGAAAATGGGTGAAAGATAGACGAAGGAGAGGCAGAGATGATAGCGTGAGAGAGAGAGAGAGAAAGAGAGAGAGAGAGAGAGAGAGAGAGAGAGGGGAACTAAAACAATGACAAAGACAAACAGAAGGCGTCAAGCAGGAGAGGTGAAGAGAGACATGAGAGCATGTCTCTTGGGGGAAGAGGTTGAGTTTGGGTCTGTCTGTGATTGGGTTTGGACTGCTCCTGCAGAGCCGAGGTGACTCACCAGTCTCCCACACACACAGACGTGCATGATGCTGTATGTGGCCTGAGTCTGTATAAGTGTGTGTGTGGTGGAGACAGAGAGAGTGAGTATTAGAGTTCTTTACTGTCACTGTCCCGCAGGGGTGTGTGTGTGTGTGTGTGGTTGAGAGAGAGAGAGAGAGAGAAAGTGAGTTCTTTACTGCCAGTGTCCTGTAGGGCTAAGTGTGTGTGTGTGTGTGTGTTAAACCATCATGTTGCGTGCAGCCTATTGGGAGCTGCCACTCTTAATAACAGATAATAACACACTGTCCATCTCTGTCTCCAGATGCCCGCTGTCGCTGCTGATTCACTGCCTGTTGTACAATGCTATTATAAAACACAAATCTTCCATTATCCAGATCAACTTATTTATGTCATCAGCAAAGGACAAATGTGAATTTATTAATGTTGCTCAATGATCGCCAAGGATACATTTTCCTAACTGCACTTCCAGGCATCTCACACAGATTTCAATTTTCAGAATTAAAAAAGCAGAAAAACAATGTGAGCAAAAACAATTGACGATGCACAGCAACACTGGCTGCCCATGCATCAACATTATCCAGTATGGAAAAAGTCATTCTACTCTCATATATACTTTATCCATCTGCATTAGTATAGAAGTGAGGAGGTGCAATTTGTGTAGCTATGTAAGGATGGGTTCACTTCCAACTTCCACTTGTGCTGCCAACACATAAATGTCAGAACCATTTTTGGAACGTTGCTTTCTATTAACAACAATCTGCCTCGGCCAGCAGATGAACAGTGTATAGACCGCTATGTGGTGTGTGTGTTTTTCATTTTAATTGTGTGTGTGTGTGTGTCTGTCTCTGTGAGTGTCTGGTTTAATGGCACATTAATGTTGCCTGGAACAAAGCCCTTCATCATTATCTACACTCACATTTTGGGAACATGAAAATCTAAATCGAGTGAGGATTTCACACGGGTGGGAAGTAGAGCTAGGAGAGAGAATAATTTGATTTAAAAGATAATTGGGATATAACATAATCGAGACCAGATCATTGGACTCATTTATTATTTTGTTTCATATTTCAAAGCCACAGGAAAGCATTTTTATCTTGTAAGAGAGGCTCCAGATAAGTGACTAGACATTATTTAAAGACAGAAGGCTCGAAATAACAGGTTTTCAAGGCAAGTCCGCCAAAATCACCTTCTTCGGCTCTTCTGATTTAACGATAGGTTGGTGGATGCGTGTGATGTGAATAGTGAGTGAGAAGATGGTTTTGTTAATAATAGTTTTCGGGCGCTGCTACTTTCGCAGCAATGGTCTGTCAGTAGATGCCTAGGCGATCTATTACATCAACACCAGTAAGATAAGCTGCTATAAATGCTTCTGAATGTTTTTCTGTTTACACATGCCCCCAGTGCCTAATGTCACTGTGACACTCACAAGCACTGTGTTGGTGCTTATGGTGATAAAGGAATGTGCATACTTTCATGTTCACTGTGAAAGACATGCTTATTTCTTATGCCGCATTCAGACTAAACGCGAATTTTCTCCTCATGACGCTTTCCTCACACGAGTACATTTGCTGCAAGTGTTCACACATAACGTGAGAAGGCGATTTTAACGCAATATGGTTAATAAACACAACTTGCCATTACTACAGCTGTATGAACCCAAAGTAAACATTTTGCTGTGATTAAATAGCAATAAACGGATCAAACTGATGC
>JAPMOB010237216.1:0-26476 GCA_029875015.1 Lepomis gibbosus
TGGTGAACTGGTAAAATGCAACACCAAGTACATAATGTTCCCCCAAGCTTTTGAAAAACATCCATTTTGGGAGAAATAATCGCTTGTCAAGTTTTCCATTTTCCCTCAGCTCTGTGTTATGTGATTTGCTCAAATCATCTTACTCTAAGGTTTGGTGACCTTTTAGAGCAACAAGAAAAAAAACAGACATTTCAGAAAACCTCAAGCAAGATCAATTTACCTTGCCACTGGTATGCAGAGCTTAGTCGCTTCTGGCAAAGTATATAATAATTTTTCTGCAGAAAACATATCAAAATGTCAACGTTTTATGATTTCAGAAAAAGTCAGTTGATTTTTGAATGATTTGTTGATTTGTGGGATTTTTTGCTTTTGACCTTTTAAAGACACATTAACAATACATTAGTGAAATTCCAAGTTCAAGAAAGACTTTATCAGCCCTTATATAAATATTGAAAAATTATCATTAGATACAATGTTCCTAACAGGATACAGACAAATAAAACACTGACCCAGAGAATGTACTACTACTATTTATAACAATGATTTCAAATTATTGTCACTTCCAACCCCACCACAGCAGCACCAGGCCTATACCTCTTCACAGCAAAAATGAAGCAATTCTTTGTGACACAGTAAAGACCAAAGGGAGCTAGTTTGGGATAATCATACATAAAAATCTCACAAGCTCTCAGAACATTAGAGTGCTTGTACTGTGAATTTCACATTCACAAAACCTGACAGAATAGAGTACCTCAAAGACATCACTAGCTTTGTTGTCGGTCAGTCTAATAGTCAATTATGCAATCTTTGAAGAAACTCAAGGAAAGGTTGAACGTTCTTGTTTGTTCTGTTCAACAGTTTTAAACATCATGGCCCATGCTCTGAGCTTGCACACTGTATGCCTCCTGGGCAGAGTTTGAAGCATGCATTACATCTCTCTGACAGTTGGTAGATCTCCGTCTCTTTTAAGATGACAACCCTGTCAAGCGTTGCCTCTCAAAATGGAGCAACAGAACTAATGTCAGCTATTTTTGAGTTCTCTACCTGCAAAATAAACACCTTAAACCCAAACCCCTATCCAGTTCCATTCAACAATGTACTCTAAACTTTAGACAACGATAGCAATTTTAGGCTATATTTTCAAAATCTTTTTAGTGTGAAATATCCAGGGGTATGTCAGTAGTAATATAAACCTTTTAATATTTGTGCAGGGATTTTTACTTGTGCTGTCATGAAGACCCAACTCTGCAGAAACACTTTAATAGAGGTTTTATTTATTTCCCTTGGTAGGTGATATTGTGAAGTACCGCTGTTTACCTGGATACACATTGGTCGGAAAGGCAGAGCTTATGTGTAAACTCAATTCCCATTTGCTTTTTGAAGCCCCGCCCCCAACATGCCAAGGTAAGGCAACACTCCCAAACAATACACAATACACTGTATACTCTATATGTCAGTGTGAAAGTCAGATGCATTTCTCTGATGTTAGCATTTATGGTTTCAACAGCAAAGAATCATTCAAATTATCCTGTTATACAGAATTTAATGTATATAGGACATGAATAATAAGCTGATATTAATGTGTAAAATTGGGGGAGGTCCCTCTCAATCTATTATTTAGAAAATATATTTAATTTAATTTTATCACCTCTTTTCACCTCCTAGCACCCATTGTTCCATAGCATTTATGTATACAACAGTGAATCACATAAACTGATGGTTAAATTGTCACACAGAATTTGATGATGAAGATGAAAGTAATTTTATCTCATTAGGGTCTGGAGTCATTTTTCACCAAAGAAATGAGTTTGAATGCAAAATGGAGGTAAATAAATACATTAAAGTAGATATATGGTGCTCAAACAAATGTTGCCTTAATTGCTGACATTGCATCTAGAAAGAAACTTGTGTTTTGAGCAAATGGTGCAATACATGTTGTTACTAAAACTCAGCTATGTAAAACCAGCACAGCATCATTTCCAGTGGTTTGTCACATGTCATTTTGGGAAATGTTCGGCTATCGGTTACTGAAGTACAATAGCCTTTTTACATAGGCAACCTATTTGAAACATTTGAAAACTATGCGAATCAAAAACCCCATATTCCTTTTCCAATGACTGTATTTCTGTCATAGGTAACAAGTGTGATCCCAATAAAGCCAGGGAAAAAACAGTGTAGCAAAGTTTGAAGGAGCTGCTGTATCTACACGAGCTGCCGGTTATGTAATGTTACACCATTGGCAGTGACAGTCCTAGTGTTGTGTGTTGAAAATGTTAGATTGAAAACTTATGGGAACCTATTCCACTTTTTCACATTCCTTATATTATTCAAAAGTTGTTAAATATGTTTATTTAATAGACTTTTGATTTTTCAGACTGAAGAGATTTCAGGAAAGAGGCGCTCATATTATATAAAATTATATATTTTTAGTTACCAGCATTAATACATCAAAATTATGAAGTACTTGTTGCTCCTGGTATTTCTATTAGAGAACTGAATACTGATTTAAATTTCTATTTTGAGAAAAATGTTTTTGTGTTTGAGAGATGCTCAACCTTCATCGTCATGTGGAATGAACAGACTCGCCATTCCATTGTAAAGCAGGAAAAATAATTACTCCTGTAAGAGGACAGGCAACCAAAAGGCTCCCCTGCACAGCTTAGAGTTCAGTTCCTTCGAAATCCTCTTACCTACCAGTCGTCACACAGAAAGATGGGGAGAGGTTTCTAGAGTCTCGCTCAGGAAAAACAATGTACAATGGAAGTCAGTAAACAAGAACAGAGGAATGGGTGGAAAGGACGCACATTGGGAAAGTTGCTAGAATCTGGAAATGTACAACAAAAAAGTCAGAAAAGTTTTCACTTTGTCTTTTCCTCCTCCAGCCCAGTGCCCAGCCAATGAGGAGCGGTCGTCATCTTCAGGAGTGATACTAAGCCCCGGGTTTCCTAGCAACTACCCCAACAGCCAGACATGCTCCTGGCTGCTCCATATGGTTGCAGGTACAGTTTGTGCCGAGGGGGTGCAACCAATACGAGTCTAGACTGCTGTTTATGTCCGAGGGAGCAAAATAATTGTGTGTGTGTACATTTCTATGAAGTGTGTGTGTAGGATTATATGTTATATGTAGTGTGAGAGACTGCATACAGTCTCTCATTGTATGTACATTTTAAGGAATGGTATATGTAAAATACAGGATGTGTCAAAGTGATGCTTACAAGGCACTGTGTATGTGCATCTGTTCTTTGGTTTGTGTACGTGTGTGTGTGTGTGTGTGTGTGTGTGTGTGGTATACCCTTTATATATTACATATTGCAGCTTTTTGGATGTGGTTGTAAATAATTTGTTTTGTTTCCTAGGTTACACCATCAATATCTATGTGGAGATGTTCCACAGCGAGAAACAGTTTGATGAACTGGAGATTTTTGATGGTATACAAAGCTTTTCCTCCCCTTTTTTGCTACACCTAGGCGTGCACACACACACAAACACACACATATATACACACAAGCAGCTTTAATTCATGTTTGTTTATGAAAAGTAGCACATCAGTTAATAAGATGCACAACACTTAATTCTCATTTGTGGTGTTGGGAATTTCTCCCCCCAGGAGTTCCAAGTAGGTTGTGTAACAGTAATTTTGAAAGTATGCAGATCAGATTGTGTGTATGCGTGCGTGTGTGTGGGTGCTTGTGAATTAACTTCCTTTATTTATTTATTTTTATCTACATTGTGTATTAAGAACTTTTTATAACTTTGCAAAACTATATTGAGTATATTTACCCAGTGGCAACCAACAACGATTCACAGTGGCCACAGCATAAAACAGCAAATATATAACAAGCCAATAAAACACAAATTAGATTTTACTAGCTTTTGAAATATGTGATTTGTATTGGAATCCACTTGCAGGGATGAGCATATATACTGCCAATATGTTTATCTCGCTCAGCTCTGTCTATTTGTATTTATCTTGCCTGGTCCTAAAAAGACTCTAGCTGCCTTTGATGTTGCTGACAGCAATGGCATCACTGTGGAGTAGGCGGCTGTGACTGGAGTTGTTTCTGATTCGCTTTGTTGAAAGGAACAGAATTTCAATAGGTGTCAACATTACAGTTAATTCAGTTTGTCGTTGTAGACCATTTTAAAGGAAACATTTTAAATAAATGGTACATTGCTATATGTAAAAACTCTACAAACTCTAGTACAAAAAATTCATAGATACAAGCTTTGTCTTTCTAAACAAGACCACACTTAATCCGGGCTGCAACTGCTTGTTCAGACAACAGGCATGAGCACAGGAGAGGGGTTGTGGTCAATAAACCAGAGATGGAGCTAAACAATTTGCTTCGATCAGAATACATGTACAACAAGTAATTTGGAGGTACTAAGTGATTTAATGATGTTGTCACCCTCATGTGTTCCATGTCTCAGAAACAATAAAACACATTCTGACTGCAGCATATTCTTCATCTCCGTCTCAGATTAGGCTTATATTCATCTGGGAGATTGTAAGATTATCAAAATTTGTGAATCTATTGATACAGACATGTGAAAGAAGTAATATTTGTCAAAGTTTATCTCTGCCGTGACCTACCTTTCCCTCCAACATACATGCAGGCCACTAAATACAATGACATATTATATATACATGCATAAACATGAGACCATAAAAATATACAGTATACTGTGTGTACACACAACTGTTCTGTGTCTCATTCTGGTGTTCCTCTAGGATCCTCAGGACAAAGCCCTTTGCTTGTCGCACTAAGTGGTAACCACTCATCTCAGCTAAACTTCACATCTAAAACAAACCAGCTCTATCTACGATGGTCCACTGACCACGCAACCAACAAGAGAGGATTCAAGATACGATTTTCAGGTACATACATTATCTTTCTTTTTCTATCATTCCTTTTGTTCATTGTTGCTCTGCTTATTGTCAGCTAGTAACCATGTTGTCATTAGGAGAATAATATCAGCAAAATCAAGCATCAGCTTTCTCCTTATATATTGTAGATGCTTGAAATCTTAAGGCATCTGAATAGATCCTATCTTAAAGTTTAAGATATGATACATGTGTCAGTTTACTGGTCAGGCTAATTTTTCTCTGCTCTGTTTTTAAAAAAAAATTAAAATTATATCTAAATATGCATTGCTTGCCTTGTCATGAAGGAAAGCTACCTTGTGAGTTTGTTTGGCAAACAAGAGGATGAATGTGCCACCATAACTGCCAACTGTTTTCTCTGCTTTATCTCTGTTTTCACACACAGTACATATATTTTTTTACCCATGCTACTATGTTGAAAAATGTTTGATTAATGTTGCCTGAAGTGATTTGTCTCTACTAGCATGAATAATGAACCCCAACGCCTTTCTTATCATGAAAATTAATTGATGCATCAAGGATCTATGTAGGTGCCTGAGCAGGATCATTTAGAAAACACTTCTAAATGGAAATGTTCTTTTTAATGCATTAGGCTAATTAAGAGTGAAAGAGAATTACTAAATCCAATTTGTGAATTTGACAATTTTTTCAGATTGAGTGTATCATCGCTACAGGTTCTTGCCAGCACTGTTATGACCATTAGCCTTGTTCGATTCGGTTTTTGACATTTTTCAGCTGCCACTTAATCATAGGTTTTAAGTTGTTAAGAATTTGTTGAAGATGGCCGCCAATCTCAGTCAGAGAAAATACAATTTACAGTGACACTGATCCTGTTTAGACTTCAATGAGTCACAAGGTCTGTCTCTTGGCTGTCTATGCTGAAAACAGTATGTGATATGTTTTAGCTTGTGGCTTATATCAGCACAATGGCCTGAAGTAATAGTATTGTCTTTTCCCTGCGGTGTTGTATTGCCCAGACAACTGCAGCTATATAGCGAAATTGATTGTAGAGACTTTTCACTTATTATAAACTTATCACACACTGTTCTGTGCTCTGGTGTGCTTTATATTGAAGCACACCATACATATAGTACAGTATGTTTTGTATATGTATGTTTATCATATGTGCATGTATTATGTCTATCAGTGTCCTCTATCAGGGGGTGCTTTGGTCAGGCTGGTAACACGTATGGGAAGTAGTACGTTTTAAGTATGTATAAGCAGTGGTAGTAGTATGAATAATATTTATTATTAAAATGTCTACAGCAAGTGTGAGAACCAAGCTATAATATTTTTAACATAAACATTTTTTTATTAGTCAGCTAAAGCAATTTCAAACCAAAGCCAAAATAAACAAGTCTGTCACTGTCTCAGGGAAGCCACAGAGACAGATGGATAAAAAGATGATGACGAAATGTTGCCTCTACATTGTCCATTACATAATTCGCTACAATTTCTAGTATAGCACAATGCACAGGATATAAAATCTAATTTCACAGGAAAGAAACCATTTCAGCACATATCTGATTATACTGTTTACGTATGCACACCTAGTACATTCATAATATATAATTTGACAGGAATCTGTAAAATTATATATTATTACTATCGCAAAGTTAAATATGGGCGTGAAGTGCCCAACATATGTTTTTTTCTAAAGTAATTTGAGATTTTTCTGAAAAAGCCTCAATAAAATCACCAGTGCAATTCAGTTTTAAACAGCAACTGATCCAAGAAGGGTTCATATCCTTTTTATTAAAATAATAAAATTTAAGGTATGGGCTTTCTTTCCCTGACTGATTAATAAGATATAAAATTAGTGGTGCAGATAGAACTGGTTGATATTAGAGCAGATATAGTGAACCAAAGAGAGTCAAATGACTCATTGGGGAGAGGATGACATAAGATACTTCTTATAAGAGAGGTTTATAGATGAAAATTAATAATTACACATTTAGTCTGTTGTCCTGAGCGGAGTGGGAAAGTCATTCCACAAATGTTAAGCCAAAAGGGAGAAGAGCCAAGGCCAGGTGGAGCAATGATCACATCGAACTGGAAAGAGAGAGCCAAGTGGCCGATTGCTTTCCATGCTCTAGCAGTTATGCTTTTATACTTCAGGAAGAGAAAAACCTTTGCATTACCTGGAAAAATATCAGAATAAGTACTCTATTCGCTATGTGTTTTAGAGTATTCTGTGTCTGTGACTTGTTCACAGGTTTTTGAGTCACTATATGTTTTGTAATACACTGACAGCTTTAATGCCACAATAGACATAGATGATATTTGATAGTCTTTTACTCACAATGAATGGTAATGAGGGCATCAGTGGCGTAATGTTGCCAGACCTACCTTTTTTCACTAAAAAACACATGGAGCTAATCTTCAGTTGTCTCTCGTGCTGATGTTTTTCAGTGTAGACAATGAATTAGATTAGACTGTTAGGGTTTCCTGTGAACTGAGGACACAGAACACAAAACACTTTTTATTAATTTGTCTCCTGTCTCTCTTTGTTTCTCTGTCTCTCCAGCTGCCTACTGTAGCATTAATGATCCTCCAGTGAATGGGGGTGTGGTCAATCGAACCAAACTCCGTCCAGGTAGCAGACTTCAGTTCTATTGTAACAGAGGTTACCGCCTGGTAGGCTCAAGCAATTCCACCTGCAGGCTGCACCCCAATGGGCTTTTCCAGTGGGATACACCACCACCTTTTTGTCAAGGTACAGGTCATTTTTAAACACATTCTTTGTCATCTAAAAGTTGATAAGCATTAAAGCCTTACAGTTTGAGAAGGATTTCCCTACAGCACTTCTCTCTTTGTGATGCAACAGCTGTCTCATGTGGAATCCCCCAGTCACCAGGCAACGGTAGCTTCAGCGCTAACCAGTACACCGTTGGTAGCCAGGTCACCTACCATTGTAATCATGGTTACCACCTGGACCCTGGAGTTCCAATGACAGCAGTGTGTTTGGAGGATGGCAGCTGGAGTAATGCTGCCTCAGCACCCAGATGTCTACGTAAGTATTTTTAACAGTGATTTAAGGACAGTCAAGAGTGTGAGTTGACAAAAAGAAAAAAAAACTCAAGCTCCTCTTACTAGCTATTTCTGGAGCTTTTCACTGCATCGTGAAGTTTTTGGAAAAAAGTGGAGTTTACTCAGTTTTCATGGTTGTCTAATGTCTCCATGATGTACTTGTAAGCTGTAAGCTAGTAAGTTGAGTTGGAGTTTTCTATTTATCAAGCAAATGTTTCCACAGTCAAGAGTAAAATATCGTCAGAGTATGGCTGACACTGTATGAAAAACACTTACTATGCATAATATTAATTCATTAGATTAGATTAATGGTTGTACCGGCCTTTCTGTGTGGAGTTTGCATGTTCTATCTGTGTCCACGTGGGTTGTCTCCAGTTGCTCCGGCTTCCTCCCACCATCCAAAGACATGCAAGCTAGGTTAATTGGTGTCTCTAAAATTGTCCTTAGATGTGAGTGTGAGTGGTTGTTTGTCTATGTGTGGCCCTGCGATGGACTGGCGACCTGTCCAGGGTTTCCCCTGCCTTTCGCCCGATGTAAGCTGGGATAGGCTCCAGCTTCCCGCAACCCTGTATGCAGGATAAGCGGATGACAATGGATGGATGGATGGATGGAGATTAAACAATATCAATGTAAACCAACTGGTATAGTTTCAAAATTGGTTTTAGCTGTCACATGCTGCCAGTGTGTGATACATTAATGGACAATATGATATTTTAAAAATGTATTTTGTCCATGTTGATTAGAATTATAGACATTTGCAAATGGGGGTATTATGTATTAGATCATTTATTATTGAATACAATTAATGGTATGCTGTGCATGGAGTTAATGTATGCATTTTTATTTATGTATTTGTACAGTTTCTTTCTATATAGGGTTGGGATATGTTGGGATAAAATATTTGCTTTTGTTTGTGTAGAGAAATGAAAGTTTGAAATTTAAAAAACAGGATGTTGTTTTTTGGCCCATTCACGGAAATGCATATCACCATATACATTATGGATTGGACCCTTGTATGATATTATAGATTTTATATCAAATTTATAAATTATAGATTATAGAGACTATAGAGTGTGTTATTTAGTGTTGGCATGCGCTGTATGTAAACTGAAACTAAATGGCAGTTAATCACTAATGTTTAAGGACACACGCTTTATTAATTTTTAATTTCATTACATTTTATTTTCCAGCAATCCACTGCCCCAGCATTGAGGGCACCTTGTCAGATCACATGAACTACCGCCTGCTTTCTGGTAGGTCGGGAGAGTTTGGGTCTATGGTGATGCTGGAATGCTCAACAGGGTACTATTTGGGTGTAGGCCATCGAACTCTTCGCTGCCTTGCCAACGGGACCTGGGAGGGGTCAGATGACCCAGCTGCATGCAAGAGTAAGCATTTACACAAACATGAACACCCTAAAACACATTGCTATCCTATGCAAAAGAAATCCCAACTGGTACTGTCAGATTTATTTTGCTTTTGACAGTGAGAGTTATTACACAAATAGTGTTCACACGTGCTGACGATGGTGTATGTTTGCATGTGAGCTTGACCCAGGCTCGTGTTCAGAAATATTTGCAAAAATACAGAAAAATTTCCACAATTCCAAGACAATAATTAATTATTTAGGTGGACTAAATGTAATAGCTACATAGCCTATTCCAAATTTTTAACAAATACCAACCTGTCCAAGAGCAGCAACGCAACATCCATGTCTGCCCTCAGTCCCTCTCTTCTCTCAGTGCTCTCCAGCGAGGAAAGGCGACACCAATGGTAATTCGTGTCTGTCCTCGCCGTCAATCGCTTTCGTTTTTGACAACTAAGCGACAGAGTTGTGTCATCTCTGTTCAGTCTCAATTCAAGTTGCTTTATTGGCATAACTGCACACAATACAACATCGCCAACATATATTAAAACAAAGTATGCAATCAAAATGAACTCTGTCTACATGATTCTGGTTTGCTCTAGCAGTGCTGGTTGGCATGAAGCACTTCACAAGACAGTGCTCCAGCGAGGGAATGTCACTACAAGTGTCAGATTTAAACTCAGGAATACAGAGAGGTTTACCTGGTGGTGATAGGCTTAATCAGAATTGTGTGAACTCATTTAGCCAGGGCTTGATTGTAATGGACATTCATATGTAAAAGTCCTGCACTCCAGCTTTAATATACCCATATATATGTTTTGTGCACTTTTTCTGTTGGCACTCGGGGCGACATATAACTTATAACTACACAGACTTAAATCCATATGTAAGATTTTATTACATGAAATGCTTTGCACTCCATTGTACACATTTGCGTTGTAGGTACTGCCACAACCTGTCATGAATAAGTTATGAAAACAGCGTACCCGCCCTGGCACAAGCGAAACAGCTGAAAAAGTTAGAGAAAGTTATTGCTATGATGGATTTGCTTCTTTTGTGCCAGGAAAGCATGTGCTTTTCAGTTAGTTTGAGAGGAAATATGGCCGTGTTTAGTACTGGCTGCCACAGGTAGGTTTGATAGTAGGAAAGGGTCAGCTTGAGAGGGCGCTACTTTCCGTGTGAGCTTGTGTATCTTTCTCTATTTCCCTTACAACTTCTTTTTTAGTCATTATTTTAAACAAAACATTTAAATCTGTCTTACATTATAACAGTGGTTTTACTTTATTTAGCTACATTTTTTATTTATGTCTATATGCGTATATTTTTTCATGATCCACTATTTTAGTTGACCTACCTAACACTGCAGCCGCTCCGAGGGATTTGGCAATGTAACAGTGTCTATTCTTCAAGTTGGCCAAAGATTTAGAAACAGTGTCTCCAAGGATATTAAGGGGGAAAGATCTTTTGACCTTAATCTAATTCAGCCAGGTATTGTATTGGAAAACTACATTTACAGTGTTTAAATTCAGGATGACAGTCTATGAAGACTTGGCAACATAATCTATTTCTTATTCAGATTTTTGAAAACACAGAAAATATAACAGTACCAGTTTCTCCATAATGCTATGTAATATCTAATTTCCAGTGTATTTTTGTATTAACATGATCTTATCATGTTTATTTTATTATTTAGTCATTTCATGTGGTGAGCTTCCTTCTCCACCCTTTGGGACCAAACTCGGGACGTTGACTACATTTGGAGCAACTGCAATCTTCATGTGTAACCACGGTTACACACTGGTCGGGTCTCATGTCAGAGAGTGTGGGGCTAACGGGCTTTGGAGTGGGACAGAGACCAGGTGTCTAGGTAAGACTGATCAAACAGATGTGCATTGTTTTGTGATCTATCCTAACTGGCTTTGGGATAAAAATTAACAAAGCTAATCAATAATAGTTGCACAATAAATTCAGTAATTTGAATGGTGTAAACAATTGAAACCAGAAGAGAGAGAAAGTTTATTGGAAAAAGTTTTGTAAGATGTTATGGAATAAAATCAAAATTTTGTAATCAGCTTGTGTTAAAGATCTTATGTAACATGTATTTTTTACAATTCTGCATAAAATCCAATTTGATCAGTGCCTTGTTTCAACCGTCAGACTATCCGTATTTTCAGTCCTGTATAACATAGTAATGCCAATTTAAAGGGCTAGTATGTACAAATTAAAATACATAAAATGTGATTAGAGATCATTCTGTTTGTCTCCTGTAAGCAGTGGTGTCGCTAGATTCCACAGGCGTGGAGAGGGTCTATGCCGTGTGTAGTACTTGTTACGTGTCATGAACTTTTGTAAAGGCAATTTTTAATGGAAATGTGTAAACTTATGTACTCAGGCTTCATTAATAAATATGGTTGTGACAGGTACCTACAGTAGGTAAGGTCCATGAAAATTAGACCAGCAAGTGAGATAAACTGTGCATATGCTTCAGTAACTCAAATGATATACTACTGAGACATGTTATTACTTAAAACATTAAGCAGTGACCAGAGATGATTAATCCTAATTTTACATGCACACTCTACTCCAGTGATTCAGCCTTAGAATTACCTGAGTAAGACGCTATATGCAGATGCCCATTTCATATGATGAATGTATAAATCAAGGCATGTCCACATTCACATTATTATTCTGAGATTACGATGCTAACAAGGGCAGCTAAAATATTCTTAAACTTTGATGTAAGAATAGTTTAAATTTGAAGTCTAAATCCCAATTCAAACACTGCTACAAATGTGTTGCCTGGATCCAAATCTTTCAGTCCGCCCATTCCATCAAGTTCACTGAAATGGAGTGTAACAATTTGACAGTTAGGTTTGATATCAGGCAAAAATGTGATTTTTATTTTGTTCAATGCCAGCTAGCTGTACTGTATTGCTCAATACAGAATGTATATTCACTATTAAGACTGAAAAGTCATCTGAAAAGTCACATCAAGTCACATCAGGATGTTTTTTATTACGCATGGTAAAAGTGGCCAAGATCAAGTGTTGTATTGTACTGTAATGTTCCACTTTTCAGTCTATTTTTCAAAGATTCCCCCCCTACACCCCCCCAAAAATATGGTTTAGGGCTTCCATCAGTCTCATGCTGGTTTAAAAACAACATAATGTCATATGTTTCTAATGAATAGATCATATGGTCAGTGATGTTTACACTTTATTGTTAAGGTTCCATAATCCTTTTATCTGATTTTATGGAATTGTATACAGAATTTGTTGAAGAGATTTTTCTCTTTAAAATAAGCAAAACATCTGTTCCTCCCAATTTTGGAAAGGCTATAATTTGTAGTATTTCAGTGTGGAATGTTTGACACATTCCTCTTTGTATTCTGATGATACAAATATTGATGGCACAATAAATCACAATTTGCTTCAGAAAAACTCTTAGACATGTTTACTGCTGTAAACTGTTTTGGTATTCATGATAAAACCTTCCATATCTGGTGTGTCCTAATGATTTTATAAAATTAGACTGAACAAAATAAGAAGTAAAAAAAAAGAAAGACAGAAAGGAAGAAAGAAAAAATCCAAAGAGTTATGTAAAATAATCAATGTTCTAGTTGCCTGTTTTTACAGCATTAATCATCATTCATGAAAGTGTATAAAATCGTTTGAGAAATGTCAAATACATCAAAATGTGCTCGGCCTGAGTTATTGACTTCATGAGGCACAGAAACATGAAGCAAGGGATTGACTGTGAAACGCGGGTGATTGGTCTCTTAATAGTTGTAATGGTATTGAATACAATTCAATGATTCTCCACACCTAAGCTCTCAAGATGTGTCCTGCAATTTATGTGCTCAAGTTTTACAAAATCATGAAATTATGTGGTACTTCAAGGCCACTTTAACAGACTTTTGTGCATCTGTAATTGCTGCATGGTTAGGGCCACAGTCATGGAGCTGTGCTGTCTTTGTATATTGATTTTGCAGATGGGCTGATGACATCACTCCCCCGACATTCAGAAGTTTAAGTACTGAGACAGTGCCTGTAAATCACTTGGCAATCTAACTGTCATCTTTCAAGGTCATAACTACAGGAACATTGAACCAGCACTGATGACTTTAAAGCCAGAGATAGAGAAAATAAGTTGAAGTTGTTTGTCCTTATATTGCATTAATCTCATTTCATTTCTTCCTATTCTAGCTGGTCACTGTGACTCTCCAGATCCTATAGTGAATGGTCACATTAGTGGAGATGGCTCTAGTTACCGTGACACAGTGGTGTACCAGTGCATGTTAGGATATCGTCTAATGGGCACATCAGTCAGAATCTGTCAGCAAGACCATCGGTGGTCTGGAACAACACCCGTCTGCGTCCGTAAGTACTTTATAAAATTAAAACCATTGTAGTTCATCTCTCAGTATAATTATTTATCGCTCTTTCTTTTAATATGACAAGCTAAAAAGGATGTCCTATACAAAGGAAATCCATTACACACAAGAGTCTTAGAATGAGAAAGAAATAACACATTTTAGGCCTTTCTGGGTTTAAATTGTTCTTGTAATGACTTTTCCTGCAGCATCTATATGTTCCAGCAAAAAGTTTAAAATATCACAAAATATCTAGTGGAAAATACAGCAATGCTGCACATGATACTTTTCTCCGCACCTCACACTTCTCATCTTACTTCTCTCTACTCCCTCAGCTATCACTTGTGGTCACCCTGGAAACCCAGCCAACGGGCGAACCAATGGCAGCGAGTTCAACCTCAATGATGTTGTCAACTTCACCTGTAACAGAGGTTATATCCTCAGTGGAAATGCTCGTGCCCAGTGCCGGCTCAATGGACAGTGGAGTAGCCCCCTACCTGTCTGCAAAGGTCATATACACACGCGCATGTTAACACAGTGACTTAAAAACCCATGTAAATCCCTGTAAATGTTTTTTTAAAACCAGCTATTCAAATCAGAGTGTATAAGGGACAGCAAGATAAGATGGTGTTGGAATTCTGTTTACCTCTGGTATTTCTTATCTTCATCCCTGGTTGCTCCAGAGCCATGTGACCTCTCAACAGGACTGGCCCTGACAGTATTGGAGCCCTCTCCTATTCATAGTTTTCACTCACGTTACATGAGCGATGACCTGGAGGGCAAAACAACAGACCAACATAGCCACAAAAGCAGTCAAATTTTATTTGGATCATCTTTCAACTTAAGAAAAAGAAAGATATGAACACAAACTGTGTGTTGAGCATATATGATCTTTTAACGTTACAGCATCTGCTGCCGCATTTCTACTGTTAAAAACCGCCAGGTCCCTTCCGCCGCTCAACTGCGGCAATGTTTACTTTTACGTTCTGGGGAATCCCTCTCCTAACACAGCTCAGGCTTGTCGCATCTATTAGTAAATCCGAAAGCACAACAACCTTCCAGCATTTTGGAAACGCAAAAAGTAACAAACTCAAAGTAACAGTGTATCACCTGCATATTGGTTGGCAGGCAAAAGAAATTAATGTCTTTTTGCACTCCAAGGGAGCGTTTTTGTTAGAGTGTGACGTCTCATGAAAACTATGAAATGATCAACTTTTCTCAGTTAATAAAGTCCCTGCTGAGTCAACACACCTGATTTAGTATTATTTGATTTAGTATTCCCTCCTCTTTTCTGTATTTTGTTTGGGGAAGTAACCTCTTTAAATGTGCAGATCTGGCACCTTTTCTCTTCAATTATGAATTAATTCATAATTCTGTTACAAACTCCTGAACTTTAATAGCTCCTGTGTTTCAGCAGATTTTCTGCTCATAATCACAACTTTATGCACATTCAGAATCTATCCCACATATCTGTGTTCTCTGACATGTCAAGAAAAAAAGTTGTTATATTTTAAGACTAACTTCATCATTTAATCATTGCTCAGCTGATACAGTCAGAACATATTACAGACACTGAACTGGAAGAGACAGGCAGGTTAAAAAACTATGAAAAAAACAACTGAAAACAACCACAACATGTTGACTTCAGCACATCTGATAAAGTGCAGCTCACTGTCCCAAACAGAGCAAGGTTGTGCTTCAGTTGTTACATTTTTATATTGCAAATCTACCAGCTACGTTACTACTCACTACTACCACTCGCAGCGCGAGTTAGGTGCACTTGGTTACAATCTCGGCGTACTCTGTTGTCACCTCAGCTGGGAGGAGTCGGGTCACACCGAGTCGAAAACTGTCTCTTCCTGCGCCTCCAGGTATTTTGCAACCTAGGCAAGCGCCTGTGTCACCTTTGCCACAGGCCGGCCCTGCCTCTGGCATTTGTGAGTCACTTTGGATAATTGTAAAAAGTAGTTGTGCGCACACGCTTTGGCATTGTGGTGGATGGCTGTGGTAGACATTTCTAGTACACTCGGCTTTGTTTTCACTTTCAGATAATTTCATTGAGGTCGCCAGCTCCTTGGGTCCTAGCAGTTGGCGAGTAAAATGTCATCATAACCACATTGGAATTATTGCCACAATGACAAAAATTAGCATGTATTCAGTATTTGTTGGCCCGATTTGCTTCTAGCTACAGTATGTCAACTGGAACATTTTTGGCCAAATTTGCTGCCAACAGACTGTAAAATTGAGAAGTGAATAATTATAGCTTAAACACACACTTGCCATTAAGCTGTATTCAGCTACATTCAGTGTGGCGTGTGTGTGTGTGTGTGACTAAATAGACTCAAAAATTCATATGTGCACAGACACACACACACACACACAGCTGGATACATGTCCAGAGACACGTTCTCCTCCTCTACTAACCATGCATGGTCGTTACACTACAAGCCTCCCAACACCTCCGGGAGTGTAACAGTTATGATAGTAAAACAAACACACACACACACACACACGCACACCGGTATTCTGCACAGTCATGACAGCAGATCAATACAACATAGCTGCTCACATGGGTTTTCCATTGAAGTGATTCATCCTTACTTACTTGCTTTTTTCATCTCCCTCACTATTTCTGTCTTATCCCTGTCTCCCTCTCTCTCCCTCCCAGCAGCAGCTGTCAATTATGAGACTGAAACTTTCTTTGTTCCCATAGGGTGCCAGACACACACACACACACACACACACACACACACACACACACATCCATGTCCCCCATGGACTTGAAATTGAGTGAATGTCAGTCTCCCCTGTGACATGTGGAAAATAAAACTCCACTCTTATTAGACTGGCATCCACCCAGAGAGCAGGACAGAGTAGAAGGGACCTGAGGAAAGAATAGAGAACAAAGAAGTACTCTAGAAAACAGTTTAGCAGAAGACCAGAAGAGAGCAACAAGGATTATCTGAATTTATAACACTGTGATTCAGGGTTTAGTACCCTAAAAGTACCCAACCCCGTCCTGTGTTCTGGTGGCTGTTCTGAGCCAGTTTTATTTTATTTTGACTGATCCACACTGTTATTTCAGTTTGACATTGCTGAACTGTACAGTGCCTTCAAAAAGTCCCAAAATGGGAAAAGTACATCTATGTCATATCTACCTTCTGCAAACTTTCCCAAAATGCAACTTTTAAAAAATGACAGTCATATGACAGTACACCTGTCAACAGTCTTATTTGAATACTAGTTGTCTTATTGCACTCCATATCCATCTGTGTCCATGTAAACCATTTGGACCTAAACTAATCCTGTCTATGTAATAAGAACTGTTTAAATAGGTTCCAACAGTGGCTTCTGCTCTCTTCTGCAGTGGTGAACTGTTCTGACCCAGGCCACGTGGAGAATGGCGTGCGCCAGTCTGGCCTACGTTACCCAGAAGTCTTCAGCTATGGCGTAACTGTGGCAATCCACTGTAAACGAGGCTTCTACCTCCTGGGTTCTGCGCTTCTTACATGCCAGCATGATGGACGATGGGACCGACCAATCCCTCATTGCCTAGGTATGGATGGACAAATACAAGCAGTCTGAGGATTACTTGAATTGAGAGAAACAATGTCAATACAAGTTTTGGAGACATGTGAGATGGAAGCAGAGAGCGCACAAGCAATAAAATTACATTCATACGCGTATAAGGCAAATGTTTGTCCTGCTGTGAGAAGTTACAACTTTATGGAATTCAGCAAAAGAATTTTTACAAAAGTTTGTCATGCTGAACACAAGTACACATAGGTAGCTGGATTTCTATTTATTTTTCATTGTATTCGTCAGGAAAAGCGATTTGTAGAGCGAAATGACTGGAAGAGCCACTGGGAGGAAGATGAGGGGCGAATGAGAAAGTGAGAGAATAGGAGAGGGTTCAAGGGAGGAAATGGGAGGGAAGTAATCATAAAAGGAGGACGAGAGTATGAAAGAAAGAGGCTTAAAGTTTGTTTGTGTGTGTGTGTGTGTGTGTGTGTGTGTGTTCGGGGGGAAAAAGCTGAGCATCTCTTAGGGCAATAGGCATTCTTGTCACAGAGCTACCATGGCTGATAGAAACATAGAGATTAAACTAGAGAGCGATAGAGAGGATGAGTCTGATTCAGAGTTGGAGAGAGATCCAGAGAGAGGCGGGCAGGGCCGCAAAACGAGGGAACAGAGAGGTGGAGATGAGGAGTCAGACAGAGAAGGAGAGAGGGGTAAACACCAGTGAAATTCTGGTGTCTGTGCATCAACCATTACATTCGAGAAACAAGGTCTTATCGGAAAATTGGGGGGAGAGGGGTGACGACTGAGGGGCAAGGAGAGGATGGAGTAATACAATTTGGGGGTAAGGGGAGATATCGGAGGGCCAGTCATTTGGCAGAAATAGAAAATCGAGAGCAGTTTCATATCTGTGTCCTCCAGAAACCTGTGCTCTGTAAAATGTCGATTTTTCCAAAATTGAAGCAAATGCTAGATTTTTTTTTTCACTGATGTTGGTTGCTCTGACTTTTTCTAGCTGAAGGGAATTTNCTCTCTCTCTCTCTCGGGCAATTCAATTAAACTCAATTAAAAATAAGTGTTACTGCCATACAGTGTAAGAAAAACACTATGGGTCATGTTTAGTCATGTGTCTATGTAAATTATGCTGCAAAATTACAAAAGCTACAAAAAGCGAGGGCCTAAATTTTAGCGCCCATACCACATAACTGCAATGTCCTCGGTTTGATTCCAGCCACAGACCTTTGTTACATGTTCTACCCCTCTCCTGCTGTCTCTCTCTCCTACATTACGGTCTCTACTTCAAATAAAGGATTAAAGCGGTAAGCAAAGGAAACCTACCGTGTAATAGTCGTTGATAATACATTTGTAAAATGATTGTCTTGTAAATTCTCGTTTTGAAGACATCACAAGTTTTTCAAACTCAAATAAAAAAGATAAAAACTCTTTTGTTTTGTTTTCTCACACACAAAAACATCAGACACTTGCGTTAATCCCACCCCTCACTCTCTCCCTCTAGTTGTCTCCTGCAATGACCCTGCTGAATCATCTAATGCAGTAGCATCTGGAATCTATAGCTGGACACAATTTCACACACAACATCCTCTCTCTCTCTCTCTCTCTCCCTTTTATTCCATCTCTCACTATCACTATCTATGCAGCTATTTCGTGTGGTGACCCGGGTGTACCCCCTAATGCAGTAGTATCTGGAACCCACAGTTGGACATACGGTTCAGTGCTGCAGTACTCTTGTCTGCCTGGGGGAATGCTGGTGGGCAATGCTACTCGCCACTGCCAGGAGGACGGCACGTGGAGTGGAGCACCACCATACTGCACTGGTAAAGTAACACTGGTCGATAGATCAGAGAATGCCCAGTGATTTTCTTTTGCTTGTACAATTTCAGAGTATAGATATTTAGTCAGTAACATTGTCATGGATTTTCGTACAGGCTGTTCAGCAATGGGACCCATGCTGGCTGTCTGGTTAATAGAGTGTTTCTAAATCTTAAACAATAATCCAGCAATCACACCCATTTAAATCAACAACATCTATACTGAGACTGCCAATAGGAAAGTGTGCATGAAATTATAAAAAATCCGATAAAAAACATAAAGAAATTGCCAGATTAAGTTTACCAGATCATGCTATATATAGATGCTATACATCAGGCCACATAAATACAAACAAAATCTATTGAATAACAACAACAAAAAGTCACTGCTCAAAATAAAAACTCTGTGATGCAAGGGAACTAAAGAATATTCACTTAAGTCACAGAGTTTAGTTTAGTTGGTGAATAAGAGCTGTCAAAAAATAATATCATCCCATCAGGTGCAACAAGAGTGCGCCATATCACACAAGCAAGTCAGTATGAAAATGTCTTCAGGGTGTTGTTGCTCCCGCATAACACACTGCTTAATGTCACCTTTAGCCTACACTGCGCAATATGACAATAAAGGGTTCTAACTATAAGTGACAGGTAAATATGATTGACAGTGCAGGGTCCCTGTGCGTTTCAAAATTTCATAAAAAGATCAGCACTCACTTCTCAACTGGATTTGTTTTTGATATGGACTGTAAACAGATAATGACAGTGGTAGACTTTCAATAAGGCCAATACATACTATAGCTGAAGGTTATTCCTCATGAATCTAGCCACATGAGAATGTGTTACATGACTGGACTTTGCCCATTTACATAGTGCGAACTATAGTGAGCTGCTCATACCTTTGATTAAAATTACCTACTTTCTAGCTCACTGACAACTAGGCACTCTATTACTATGCTGTCCTTTCATCACGTCCTCTTGGGGGATGAGAGAAGGCTTTTCAGTGTTTTTAACATCTGTATTAAAAAAAACTGAGTGCTTACTGTACTACGTGTGACCTGGCTTGAGCTGCATGTGTAAGAAACGAGAAACAAGGTGACAGAGTGCTGGTTTACTGCTCAGGTTGTAAGTGCTCCACTCCAGTAGGCTTACGCAGATCTCACAACACTACAACTGATCATTTCCAAACCCAGCATCAACTGTCTCAACTGCTGAAATGCAATAAGCTTACTCTGCTGGCCCCAAAACAGAGCGCTCAACAGGGTAGCATCCATCCTGCAGACCTCATTGAGATGCAAGACGCTGCATTTGGAGCTGTACCCTGTTAAACTCACAAATCCCTACCGATGGAATTTAAGCTGCTAAAACTGTGACACGCTCAGTGCTTTTAATGCTAGAACAATTTGGTATAGCCTAAATGCAAAGTACAATTCTACAAAGTCTGGGTATCTGCGTGTACTGTATGTGTGTCACTGTATGTGAAAGACAGAGTAGGCAAAATATTTGTACGGGGTTATGAGATGACTAAACATATATTTTAGTTAATGTTGTTGGCCTGTAGCATAAAGGCACAGCAATACTTTTAGCCTGGAGGCTACAGTGACAGACAACATCCTATCACTGTTTCTTAACATTTAGTTATATAAAATCACTAAACCCTATTAGGAGACTAATGGACATCAGTTGAATACACCTGCTGTTTCACAGCAGGATACATTAACTGTATCAACTGCGTAGGGGTCTATAGTTGCTTCGGTGGTGCCTGTCTTTTGGTGTCTGTTTGGTACATTAACTTTATGTCTCTGTTCTTGCTATAGGTTTGAGTCCAGGTGTCTGTGGAGACCCAGGGATGCCTCCCCATGGTGCCCGTTTGGGAGGGGAGGAATTTAAAACCAAGAGCCTGCTGCGTTTCAGCTGTGAGGCGGGATATAGTCTGATTGGCTCAGCTGAGAGGACCTGCCTTCACAACTTCACCTGGAGCGGCATGCAACCTGTCTGTCAAGGTGCGAAAGCTTGGCCATGACCTAACATAACTCCATTAAAAGATGAAAGCCATTAGATGCAGCAAAAAAAAATCACATTTGTTTATCATAGAGATATCGTTGCATCATCATAGCACTTGGTTCTGTAGTATTTTATATCAAAGCAGTGGATTTCTACTGGAGTCAAAATAGATGTTTTGTTGTTGTGCACAGTATTCTGTTTATGTGCACTTTGGTTGACCTTGTTTTGTAGTAAAAGACTGCTGCTTGCTTTATACAATGCACTTGGATTTTTGATTGCTGAGCATATGTTATGTGCATATGTCTGTTTAGAAAACATCATACATTTTGATACCAAGTTATCTCTGTCTCAAATGAGGTTACCTTTGGGTCCCAACCTAGATTCTGTAAAACATTGCTGTAAAATCAGTGCAGATTTTGTATAAACCCACAGTGTATTTGTGGCATATGGACTTAATTATTCAGCATTTTATGTGAAAATAAATCAGCTCAGCCTCCATAGTTGAACATCTTAATCTTCTCTTCTTCAGAGAATACAGTAGCATCAGGCTACTTGGAATGCAACTGACAAGCAACTAATCCATTACCAAACATAGTATGAAGCATGTTACATACATTGTATATTATACACATACTGTATATTGTGTAAGTGAAGCCTCCACATTGCTCATACGCATGTACTGAGATGGGTTTAAGTATGTATTGTTAAATGTAGAATAAGTTTAAATTAAGCTACTCACAGCACAAAAATAAAACATTTATAGTACATTTTGGCATTAGTGCTCATCTATGTTTACATCATTTAACAGAAAAAAACTTATTTTTTGTCTCACAAAACAAGTTCATGTCATGTAAGAGTTTGGTGGAAGTAGATGTTTGTAGAAAAAAAGTATGGATACTCAAGTTTATGTGTGTGTGCATGTTTATATCTGTGTGGCCCAGATACAGACGATTGAAGTGTGTCACTCTTCACTGACTGAGCTGGATCTTCCATAGCACTATGGTAATAAAGTGCGCCCTATACAATAGCAGCTTTCAAAGACACTCTTTAAGCCCATGGGGGTTTAGGGGAAATTAAAGTGGGTCCCCGTGGTGCTATAGTGACACTGGAATCCTTAGCTGCTGCCTGTGTTACTTTCCTATTCACAACTACCATTTGTTGTAGGCTGAATAAAACACTGCTGACATTAACGCCATTGTCTGACGCAGTTTTTAGATTCAGTTAGATAGATGGGCTGTTACAGCAGTAAGTTAAGTGGATAGGGAGAGGCAGAGTGAGTCATGCAGTTTCAGAGTACTATATTACATTACTGTGTAGCTGTGACCGAAAACACCACAACTATACTAAATCTAGAATGCTAAAAGGCCGCACTGACTTAAATCAGATAATGAACAAATAAATTTGGCTGTGAAATGGCAACATTTCAAACCAAAATGCCATATATTTTGTTCAATAATTTGCTGATTTATAAAAAAATCAATCAACATTAGTAGTTAAAAAATGTTTTTTTTTAAATCACTCAATAGAAATGTATGATGTGATTCTCCTTCATAACAGCAATCAATATTTTCAGATTGTATTCCAGTTTGGAAAAAAATTTTGCAACCCTCTCCCGAAACTACAAGTACAAGACACGGTACTTGTATAGGAAACTGTATTGTGAACTATATCAAGCAATAGTCCACGTATAGTATGACAATTAAGTACGGAATTTTACCTAATTGTTTGCCTACATGTACTAAATCCCGAATCTCAAAATCTAGCCCTCTACTCGCACACCTTAGAGGTGTGTGTCTGTTTGTGTGTGTGTGTGTGTGTGTGTGTACACCAGTGTCTGAGTGTTTGCGTAACACTAATTATTTATGTCTGTCTACAGTTGTTTTTCATTAAGCTAAAAGTGGTTAAACGCTGATTCAGAAAGGATGAGACATCTATCACTGAGACACAAACACAAAGAAATCCATACACACATCCATACGACCACACACACATACACCAACTTGTGGGCACAGCATGTATACTGATAACATTCACAGCCACAAACGGTAAGCTGCTGTAGACACACACACAAACTGTGCGTAAGGTGCTCTACCTACAGACTCTATCACACACACACACACACACACACACACACACACACACACACACACACACACACTCACTGTCTTGGACAGAGCTTTTAAGGGCTCTAACTAATGCATCCCATTAATAGGTGTTTGATTGTTAAAAGCTGTCAGCTGTCATGATCTTATTAGTGAAATGTGCTGTGGTGGGTTGCTAATTCCTGTTTGTTAATGCAGTGCCAGCAGACTTAAGATCAATGGACTAGTTTCGACCAGAGATGGAATTCTCCCCCATCTGCACTCTTGTGTCCTCCCAGACAGTTTTGTCTTACAATCTACAAGACAAGCAGTGGTTCAAAAACAATGACAGCCAAAGATGGATAAAGATCCTAGCCTTTTACTTGCCAAAAAAAACAAAGGTGTTACATCTTCATGTCCCAGAAGAATAAAAGGAAGCCTTAAAATTCACTAGAACAATGCATTGTAGTGGCTTTAGTGTAAAGCTTGTTGAAGCAGCTTTGCAAATGAACATCGGCGTGTCTTAATAGATGCTGCAGTGTCAATCATACAGCCAGTCTCAAATTATAAATATGTATTCTCTGTGTGCTCATTGCTGGGGCTTGTTCTCCCAAAGATAACTCGGGAAGGACATTGTCCACAAGTACTGACTGACAATTAGATTTGCAACCCTGTTGCATGACCAATGCTTCCTCCTACTGTTGGACGTCTTACCGTGATGATATGTAAAACCTCCAGCACATACATATTTGCAGACAGTATGTCTGGCATACCAGGCTCACTGCTTTGCTCAGTGGCACTTCAGCAGTTACAGTGGACGCTGCAGACGTAGTACCAGCCTCCTGCCAGTCTCTAGCACACAATACAATACTGTACATCTGCCATTCTGTGCTGGGAATCAATCCAACAACCTTTAGTTATTAATCAACCTCTCCACCTCAAGGTCATATTTGTTATTATTTCCGACTGACTCCAGTGGTAATCTCATTATTGCAGCCTAGAGCTGATCAGCCTTGAGTGACAGCAAGACAGTATTGCTCACACTGATAATATTACTGTGGTTAATCATCACAGTTTAATTTTTCTTCTATTCTCAGCTGTATCCTGTGGTAATCCTGGCACCCCAGCACATGGCAGAATTGTCTTCAGTGATGGCATCACTTTCGGGAGCTCGGTGGCCTATGCATGCTGGGATGGCTTCAAAACATCAGGCCTGACAACCAGACACTGCACAACAAATGGGACATGGACAGGACAACCCCCAGACTGCACTGGTAGGAAACTTTTAAAATTGTTGCTCTACTGTTACAATTACTGTTGTTATTATTATTATTATATTATTATTATTATTATTGGTAACAGCAAGGGTAGCAAAGACAGCTTCATTAGCTGTAGAACTACAAGAACCACTGCAAGTACTGTCAGCGTTGGTGCGTGCATAGCGGAGTTTTTTCCGTAAAAGATCCAAGACGACTATAAATTGTGCATGAACTGGGCAACCTGCTGCTGTACAGGCACAAAACTGTACAAGGGTAAGTTTGTTGTGTCTGAGATTTCAGCTTGTGTAGTTCAACACAGCCAGTCAGAGGTTTGGGAAAAGGAAGAAAAAGAAGGTGGGAGGTAGATGAATTGAAGCAGGATGTGTTTTAGGAAAGTTAAGGATGGCAGTCTGTGAGAAAGTTGAGTAGGAGGATGAGGTTAAGGGGCAGGCTGGGAGAAGTAAAAACAGTGTGTGTGTGTGGGGGGGGGGATTCAGACTATGTTAGAAAACACAGTAAGTTAAACTACAGAGATTGGATAAAATAAGATTGTCCCAAAATGTTACTGCACCATCTGATTGATACACTACTGTATTCATGACTATTGGTCCTGTAAAATTTCTCTCACTTTTAGTGATCAGTTGCGGAGACCCTGGACCCATAGCAAATGGGATCTATCTAGGAAGTGAGTTTACTTTCAACCATACAGTGACCTACCACTGTAATCCTGGTCACCTGATGGAACCACCTGGACGCAGTGTTCTGCACTGCACCAAAGATGGAACCTGGAACCAAACCAAACCCAGCTGTAAAGGTAAGAAGAACTAAGATCTTAAATAACTCCTTCCTTAGTAATACTGGAGAAGAACAGCAACTATTCAGTTTATATAAAGATGATGGATCTACAGGTTAAGTAAATTGTGTCAGGTAACACTGTGTCTTGCAAATGGATTTGATTGTTTCCAGTCCAGCCAATACTTGTTCTTGTTAGGCTGTGATCAGTATTGATATTTAAGACTTTTACAAGTCAGGTACAAATGTGTTTGTACTAGACATAATTCGATTTGTGCTGCATACATGCATTTTGTATAAGCATCCCTTAAATTTGGTTCAATTTATGAATACTCTTTGATTTAGTTTTATAAAAAATAATTACAACAAAACAAGGTGGATATACTAATCAGAAATTAAAATAATAAATACACATAAAAACAAAGCATTCTAAACATTCTAAACATTTAAGATATGTATTATGTATGATATTCTAATATGTACTGAGAGAGACATTTTACTGTTGAAAATGAACTTGTCAAAAATGAAACCCTAACAACAAACATCATGCTAATTTGGTAAGAGTAATTCAGTGTTAAAATTCAGTCTAACACACTTAAAAATAAACTATATATTGCACTCTAAAAATTAAAATAAGTAGTGGTGTGGGTAAGCCTGTATTATTTACATTGAATACTATTTTGAGAGTTCACATTGACAACCCATCCCCAATGAATAATTAAATAATTATGTATAAATTGGGGCTGGGTATTATCGCGTTAACCATTCATTAATTGACACAGACAATTATTTTATCTCACGTTAATGCAGTGATTATTATTATTATTTTGAAAGTCCGCTGCTCACTGGCTCAGAATACACATACAATCAAACCATGGAACACAAGAGGGCTAGGATATTGATCAGCCTGCAAATGACCCAACGAACAAGCAGTGGAACGAGGCTCCGGCAGACTACGTTGGATGCAGTGTGTGGGAGAAGTAGATAAACAAAAGAAAGACAAGCGAACAAATGCCATAGTGAAGTGTATAGCTACACACGCATGCTGGTTAGTATTGGGGAAGATGTTGATCTTAGAAACGTTCTTAAAATCACAACGTAGTCACTTGGACCTGCCGGGTTGCTCTACACTCCTCAGGTGAACAGCAGGCTGTCAATGGAGAGTAACCATGGCAATGGCTTCTGTGCGCTACACAGCTATAGTCTATTTAACTTAAGTTAAAGTTATAGGCTACATAACTTGACCTGATAGGCCTACACCATAGACCAGTGGTCACCAAGAGGCGGACCGCGGTCCGGATCCGGACCCAGCCGCTGTCCTCTCCGGACCGCCGACCTACAG